>UCOM01001482.1:0-40432 GCA_900474385.1 Ormyrus pomaceus
CAATTAGAAAGAAAATTATCAGCCTATTTAATAGTGAAATCATGTGAAAAAAAGCGTTTCATCGCGACCTATTAAATAGCCACGGACTTATCTATTAACTATTTTCCTGGCCATTTTCAATGCTGGAAATTTTACCAGGGTATGCAGCATCTTTTTTGAATTTAACATTTACACTATTAGAAAAATTTACATTAACTTGCGCTCTTAATTAAAATGTATTCCTGGAATAAGTAAAGGGCATAAAATGTAAATTTAAATTGATTTTATTCCGGTTATTGCTTGCAACTTTCCTAATAGACTGCGTTGTTCTTAATAAAATTTTTTAATAAATGCAAATAGGATCAATATTAGATCTTAATCGTGCACATTGAAGAAGGCGTAAAAATATTCATCCAAATATTATTTTGCATCGACAAAATATGTGTTTATAATAGGGTAAAAAAATTAATGAAAGTAACTTTCTTCCATTAGAAACTTTATTTTTTAATGCCAATTTTAATATTAATCCTATATTAATTCTAAATGCACGCAGTTATTAATAAACATGATATTTAGTATTATTTACTCGTGCGTTAATGCATTTACACGGTCGAAATGACATAGCCGCGGGTAGAAAATAAATGTTCATTTTCGCAATGAGATACAGTCTCGCAGACATGGCATCCGCGGAAATGGCAACTCGGGCTTCACGCTTTCCTAATTATTTGAAATCATCCCCTGCAAAAAGAGAAAGCATTTTTGGATCACTGACAGTTGATGCGACCTCAGAACAATACCGCCTGAATTAAACAGTGAAATTTTCAGAGCGTAAAGCAATAGGCTCGGGGGAGGGGAAGCCAACCGCCAGTCATTTCGCGGCGGCGCTGTCACCAAAAGGCAGTTTATATTTATCGCGAAACAGGCCTGCCTACTGGAGGACTGTCCCATGAATTATAAAAAAATCATCGCTCCGCGTGGCAGCAGCAGCAGCAGCAGCAGACTCAATTAAACAGCGCGGAGCTTCTGTCCTTCTCTCTTTGACGCTTTCTCTCTCCGTTTGCCTGATGGACGTCCCGCCGGCTGCTTCGCGACTCAATGAACATCTATAATCGGACGTTAATACGTGTTCGCCTGCGTGCAGCCATTCAAACCCAGACTCGCGATCATAACGCTGACGTGCCGCGTAAGCATGCCTGTGGAACGCGACGCGAGACGTAGGGGTGCAGAGAATGAGATTTCATGGGCGATATATAGATATTTAACGCGTTCGAGAATTTCGCAATTCATCGATACTTAACAATGCTGCCTTTGAGAATCAGTCGAGTGGATATTATAAATAATTTTGGTATTCCATCGAGAAATTTGCCCGAGATGCTTACAATAAATCAATTGTTTCAGATACGAAAGTACGGGGAGAAATAAGTCACATAGAAATTTTGTATCAAAATTCTATGATCAAAATAATACATTTTTCATTAAATCTCTTCAATAGATGGCAATTATGATTTCTCTTTTGATACTTATTCTCCAAAATTCCTTATAATTTAATTAAAACACTTTTCCAAATAGAAATTTCAATTTATAGGAGGAAAATCGCTTTCCCGTCAATCATTCAGTTCCCAAACAGATTCGCTTTCAAAATCTGAGTCGGATTCGAGAAACTATGGGTCGGATTCAGTGGCCTGCAGGAATTATAGCGCAAAGTTTAGTTTTTAACTTACATTGGGAAGGCGCAAATTGAATTAACCTGCAGCTCGATAATGAGAGCGGAGGCAAAGTTGAGGGATGCTTTGGAAAAGCTGTCAGGCTAAAACTTGGCGCCGTAAACTTGCTTGAGCGCCACGTTACATAACATGCAAATCACGAATGGATACCACATCCGATGAGCCATCCAAATGTCTACTCGCCGGATAGATGAGATAGACGCGAGCGAAAGGATCACCTCTAACGAGCGCCGTCGGTACTCTACTTACACGTGCAAATATGAAATACGCGCGGCACGTAGAGCTCCTCCTCGGCACCCTATCGATCCGACAAAAATCTCTCGATTTTACTCGCGCAAAAACATTCGCAAAACTGATAACGCGAAATATCGGTTTGTAGAGGTAGTTTTTCTAGGGGTTTCTTCTAGGTGGAGAGTACATTTTGTGGCATAAAGCAGAAAAGTTGCCGGACGTGGTATATTATTTTTTCTTTTTTAAAATTTTTTGTAATGAAAAGTACGAAAGAATAAAATTAAATATTAAAGACCGTTATCTCATATTGTCAGTTGGTAAAAATAAAATGTGGCTGATATTTCTCAAGAAGGTAAAAAAAAAAAGATGGTTTGTATTTCTTAAGACTTTTTTCGCCGCGAAGCAGCTTGCGAATCCAAATCTCTAATAAAAGGGGATACTTTCAATATTTATTTAAAGACTACCACGCCTAATATATTGAAAGTACATCTACTTGCGAGAAAAAAAGATAAATTTTGGATTAGGACTCCGTTGAACGATTACAAAGTAAAGTTTAGAAAATTAATTATGAAAAGGTTTTGTGCCCAGACTGGAGATCGATCCGAGCACAGTGGAGTTATCAGGCGCGACCGATCCGTGGCGCATTTCTCTCACGCTTTCTATCGCCGGCCACCCCTTTCCTAGAGCGAGTCTAGGCCAGAGCGCAAGTTTTATCGGTAACGAGGCGGCGTATCCGCGGCAGGGCAGTTATCCGTGCTCGTGTTTTAGCGGCGCAAGAAGACAAGAGACAGGCAGAGGTTTTTTTTTTCCCCCGAAGCTCTTAAGCCTCCGAGGGAGCGAGCGCTACTCGTGAGCGCGACTTAAGCCAAGCTCCACCGATAAGAGTTCAAATTATGTAAATTAAACGCCGATCGGGATTGAGAGATAATCTTGCTGTCGCGCTGATTCCGAGAGAATGGAGAGCGAGCGAGAGAGGGGCCTGATAGGAGCGGGATACACGTGCTAATAGGTTTACTCGGCATTTGCGGGGGAGGATTTACAGGGCCGAGTGGCGCGAGGCAGAAAAAGGCTTGACGGCCTGCGGGGGAGGTATTATTCGAGGATCAGAGTACGAATATGCATACGTGATGCGAGGAATCTCGAAGCGCATGCAGATTGGAAATTTTAGTTTTGATCTCAAGCGTACTCCTGAAAATTAGTTCCGACTTGCCGGCTCCTCTCTGCCAGTTGAGCGTTCTCTGGTATTGTTCTTTCCGCTTTTAATAAAGATGAGAGAACTTGCTCGAATACTTCCCAACGGTTGCTTCGCTTTCGAATAATTTCAGCTTTTACAAACTGCTTTCAAAGCAAATATTTGCAAACCGACTGTATTTTTCGTGCGCCGAGAAAAATTTCTAATAACAATGATGGTTATCTTTCTTGTACTCGCAGAATTTTTTTCCTAGATATCAAAGAACCAATCAAGAAATTTTTCCATTTGATTTGTAATACATGATGTAATACATAATGTGTCAAGAGAGTCCGCGATTATTTTATTTCACTTTTATACGAGTAGAAGAAACTTTTCAACTCACTAATAGTACATTGTGTATCAAGGGTGCAAAATAGCACATTTTTGACACGTGGGTGCGAAATTTGATTTTTCTTTATGCCTGTCTTGCGGGCGAAAAAATAGTATGCTATCGCAAACGTGAGCGGAAATGTATAATATTTTGCGCCCGCGGGAGTTTACTGCATAATATAATAACTATTAAAGCTTTGAAGAATACATCTCTAGTTGTACAACAACAAAAAGTTAAAATTATTCTCTGTCAACGAGCTGCACGACTAGTTTTTTTACAAGCACTGCGTTTAAAAGCTGCCCTACCGTATACCGAGAGAGAAAAAATTGGCAACCATCAGTAAACCGTAACTCAAAGTATTTCAATTATTGCATACATAATAACATATCTTAAGCACCGGGCGATGCGTAAAAAATGAAAAAAAAAGCAGAAAAACGTTCACAAATAAAAGATAATATCGACAAGACTTTACGATTCCAGACCGTTAACTTTAATGAAAAAAACGGCAGAAGGGGGAAAGAACGGCTGAAATTACACTTTAAGAAACTATTTCCACGAGCGCAATAATTTTGAGCAGAGGGGAAAAAGGTAAAGCCCGTGGAATCTGAAAGAGATAAAGCGCTTATCAATCGGTAATTACTGGGAGGAGTTAGCCCAAAGAGGGGCATTCTATTTAGCGATACAAATCGGCGCGGGATTCCGATAAAGCTCGGGAAAAAAGTGCAGTTAATCCCCAAAGGCGTCACCGAAAATTGGTATTTTTTATTTTTTGCAAGAAGACGATGGAGTTCCGAAAGGGTCCCGAAGCCGCAGAGCCGCCTTAGCCGCCGCTCGGCCACCGACCTCATCTCTCTTCTCCTCCCGTCCTCTTGCCTCCTTCGCTCCTTGCCTCCTCCTCCCTTGAACCTTTCAGCATAAAGAAGGAGGGCTCGCGAGAGTTACTTACTTTCAATCTGTCAGAATCTCACTCGGTCCTCGTGCCTTGAGAAAAGACTCCTTTAGTTTCAGCTAACCGCCGTTCGTTCGACGAGATTTCGGCGATTCTCCTTTCGCCTCTTCCTCGTTCTGCTGCTCTGCCGAAGCTCGTTTGCCAAACTGAAGGAGGTGGAGCCGAGGTGCGCGCAAACAGGAGGGAAAAGATGCGGAAAGAGAAGAGAGGATAATATTTGTTTACGACTGTAATTTAACTTTTCTTTCAACGAGATGAATCGAATCTACTTTGCCGATGGCTGAAGGATCGCCCGAAAATTTACTTTCGTTGTTTCAACGAAATTGCACATCGAAATTGATTTCCGCTCTATAACCAAAGTTTGCACTTTCGGTTTACAGGGGACCTCGCTAAAAGCTCACGTGAGCATTAGTATAACAAAGCAGTATGGCGACAAAAATAATCACACCAGTTGCCGAGAAGTAAAAATTTAATCATTCTTTTGAAATGATATCTAAAAGTAAATAATTTAATCGGAATAAATCCGGTGTTTATTAAGATACATTCTCGAGTGAAAGTGGTCGTGAAGTTTTACACTTCAAATTTATCGACACTTAATTCAATCTTAATCAAATTAAATTCCGAAGTGAAACGGTTCCGATAATCTCGCGAAGAGGATTAAAAAAACAAGATAGCGGAGGAGAGAGAAAGAGAGAGAGAGAGAGAGAGAGAGAGAGAGAGAGAGAGAGAGAGAGGTAAAGGACTCGGTGAAGGGGGCTCGAGGAGAGAAGAGGAGCCGCGTGCGTACGGCGAAAGAGGCGCAAAAAAGGAAAAAGGCCCGGGAGAGGAGTGGAAACGCCAGAGATGAAGGGCAAAGCGGCGCGGAAAGCCGACGTACCTCCTCGCATCGAAAGAACAAGAGAGGGAGCGGCGAAGGAGGCGGCGGCTGCAGCCGCTCATGCGTGCGCGGCACGCCCCTATTTCAATTGAGCGCCGAAACTCGAATGCCAGGCCCCGCATATCGAGGGGCTTATGCCGGGACATCGCCTCCGCTAATGTCGCGAATTCCTCGAATACCTTGCTTTTGTAAGCCCGTAAAAACTCAAAATCCAATTAAACCCCATTAAAGCAGTTCCTCTTCTTTCTTTTGCGCGCTGCTCTTGCCTCTCCCTCCGCCTCGTCCTCCGCTTGCGGACGCCCTTTTTTTTCGATCGAGCTCCGAACCTTCGATCGCAAAAACTACACCAGTAAATATCTCTCGCTTCGGGCATTAGAACTCATGTGAACAATATATTGCCCTTCATTCGTAGTGATTTCAACATTTTTTTGGATGCAAAATCAAAAATCTCCAATATAATTAGTTTTAATCTAGTTATTCCCTCAGCAGGTTTCGAGCTACCGAAAATCATATAGGGAAAGAGTAATAGAGATAGAAAGAGACGACAAGGCGTAGCCAAAAGAAACAATAGCTCGCTTCGAATTATCGAATAATGGAGCGCGAGAAAGCGACCTGTTGCTAGTGAATTGCACGCGATTGAAAACGTGAACGCCAAAGGAGAGAAAGAGAGAGAGAGAGAGAGAGAGAGGGTAAAGAAGAAGCTCGTTCGCAAGGCATCTCACTCCACCTCTCTCTTTCTCTCTGTGAGCTCAAGGGATCGGCTGACTCGGGTCGTAGACCAGCGGAACTCAGTCTCGAAGAGCAGAACGACCATCTAACCGGTCAGACAACTTTTTAACGAGACGCGAAGGGAGAAGAAGAAGAAGGAGAAGAAGAAGACCGCACTTGCTTTCCTTCTCTTTGAGCTCCAGCGTGGCACTATTGGAAAAATTGTTTACTTTCGTAAAAGATTTTACGGCTGCAGAGGCACATTTGCAGTCGGACAATTTTGAATGAATCCCGCGCACAATGATTGCAGGCGACGGAAACGGCCAAAAAGCCCAATTTACGAGACTCGTTTGTGCCCGCAAACTGGAATAACGAGTGTGAAGCATAATCGTTCGAATTTGTAGAAATACTTTGTGTAGCTTCGCCGGGAGAAAAGGAAGGAAAAGTTTTTAATTTAAAAGCTATAATTTTGCGTTAAATATGCGTGGGTAGACACGGCGAAAAAGCGATTTTAAAGGCCTTAAATAACATCGTTCAGTCACTTTATGCGCATCGATTCCACGGCACAATGATTTTTTCCTGGCTGGCTTCCAAATTCAAAATACTCTTCGCTAAATTTAAAAAAATTGCCGGCTTCTCCGCGACGCGGAAGTTGGCGGCTTAAAATTATTTCAGTAATTAATTAGCTCGTTTAATTTTGAAAATTTTAATTCAATGCGACTTTTAAAAATGTTTTATTCAATCTTCAATCGAATTAAACATTTTATTTTTGGTTTCAAATAACCTTTTCGATTAAAAGCCTTAATAATAAGTGCGAGTTTGTAAAAGGAGCATCAGGCGATGCAAGCAAAAAGGACGGTGCGGTCGGATTAAATTTGATCCGATAGAAGGAAAGAAGGATAAAGCTACACTCGAGTCTATTCGCCTACAGAGGCGTGCAAAATTTTTCTCACAATTATTAATCATTCAGATTTCTAATCTACGCAAATATATTGTATCACCGGTCGAACTCATTCCTTTGGTAATTCAATAAGGGTCGTATTTATGCTGACGGGATCGATCGGTGAAAGGCGTGAAGACAAGCTGATTCTTTTGCTTTAATGGAGGCTCAGGCGCCCGTCTGGACTCATCCGCCTCAATGATGTATAGAGGAAATTGATTCGAATGGCAGCGGTATTTATATAAGCTTGATGAGCTGCCGATTCCAAGTTAAAAATTGCCTCTGCTTACGACGATTTGTTACTCGAGTGCTCAGGAATTATAGCGATGAGCTAACATTAAACTCTACGGCAGATGAGAGCTGCGAAAGAGCCACGTAAATAGTTTGCTCTTTGCATCGTAATTATAGGCTCCGCGAAAACACGATCACAATGATTTTGAAATGTTTAAGTGCACGCCAATTTGGTATTATTCATTTTTAACGTTTCAGTTCATTAAGTATTGTAAGAAAAAAGGTGAATGCAGTTTTGATTCAGGAAAAATGCTAGAAAGCAGTATTAACAAGTCTGCGTGGTCCAAGAAAGTTTGCGATTTCTAATGTTGACTGAAATTTTCAGGCAGTTTTTGAAAGTCTAAGAAAAATCTGTCGACTGTGCACTTGCAAAGAATCTTGCGCTCTTAATTTGAATAATGCAAGAATTTCAACTACTGAAATGCCAGGTGCCCGATAAAAAATGAAAAATCAGTATACTGAAGCACGAAACTACGAAGGGCAATGAATTCCACGATGAACTAGAAATTTAGATGACCCATAAACATTCATTATCTGACAATTACGTTTTGAAATAATGGTATAGCAATTCTGCTGGCTCGTTCTGAGGCTGCACACAGGTGCACTTTTTGAAAACTGCATCATTAACTAATTTTAGTACCATATAAATAACGTCTCGTTTAAGCGAGTAGTAACAAGACTGCTAACAAGATTTTTATAAAACTTCAATGACTCTATTGTTCATAGCTTTAGTAAGTAATCATAATTTATGTTTTAATTTACTTATTTTTCTATAATCATTTAAAGCGTTTCTACAAAGCCAACTGTTGCGATAAAGATCTAATAAAAAAAAAGCAATTTCCTTGCTTTTATCAAACCTTTTAATGTTCCTAGTTACTACCAAGAAGGTATATAATCATATTTCTGCCAGGTTAAGCTCCTTCCTTTCCCATCCGGAGGTAAACAAAGTCCTTAAACACACAGCAATCAAGTCAAATTAGATGCATAAAAAGCAGAATCAGGTCGTACTAACGGAAGGCATTTTTCGTGAAAGCATTCATAGCAACTATCGGAGAAACGCATTGTCACACTTGGTAAAGAAAGGAGCCGCGCGCACAACTACAATCAGCTCGGCATGATAATTTCCCAGTCGTACTTTAATACTCGAACCACTAAATTATACCAACGAAAGCCTCGGTTGCTTTGTCGTCGTTCGTTATTAACAACCATCAGTCCTTCGCGCGCGACTTTTCTAGCTAAAAACACACTGTGGTTTGCTCCGCATTCCTGCGCCTGTTATGCGAATCGGATAAATGCGCCGGATGCGCGAACGTGTTCAGGTACGCGCTCTTATTAATGCATTTATTTATTGCGCAGCTCTGCGGATGAACAGTTTTTCATGCGGCGAACGGGGAAAATTAACATTTTTCGAAGATATGCCGGGATGCCTGATTTTAACTTTATAATTGATTCCGAGCACTGGTTTCATGTTTTTGCATACGAAATTATTGTTCTTTGAATCCGAATTGACAAATCCGAATATGTGACATGAACACATCGAATAATCGAAAAATAGTATCCGTTTCTTTTGTTTGAGAAGGAGTAGAAATGCCAAACTTTCGGATTAGTTTCGATCGCGATTATTTCAAGTATACCGTCTTATAAAGCCGCTTTCCTTTTCGCAAAAAGCACTAAAAAGATCGATACGAGCGAAAGTCATTATTCACGTGACTTTCAATTGCATATTAAACCTGCTAATTTGGCTTTCCAATTTCCTCGGCGAATGGCCACCCGCGCATCTGCCCGATTGACAAACAAGCTGCACACTGCTTGGACTTGCGTGCAAACGAGCTCTCCTATTACACTTTTTAATCAAGTAGGTCAGTCGGCGTCGGTCTGTCCGTGTAAATCGGAGCCTCGATCGGCTAGTACGCGGCGATTTCAAGGCCGCGTCGCAGGGACGGGGGGGGACTCTGGCGCTCTTTTTCTTCTCCTGCGGGTAATGAGAGGTTAGGCAAGTGCCGATAAATCCAACGAGACTCGGGATTTGTAAATTATACCCTGCTCCATAAAGGATATCCGCCGGATTGGACGGACGAGCCTCTCTTTCTCTCTCCTTTGGGCTGTTGAAAAAGCCTCTGCGTCGAGAAGGCCGATTTCTCCTTTTTTCATACTCTATTCAACGCTCTTTCTCTTACCTACGCGCCCTAACAAGATGCTTTTGCAGAAAAAGTTCTTCAAATACAAGTATAACTAGAGCTTGTGATTACGAAGTGAAAAAGCGCGAGTACAGTAAAAGTTGTAAAGCTTACAAAGATGATGTTTTGACGCTAGTATTTAAGCAAAAGCGTAAATTCTAGTAGGACTATTTGTAGATAAAAAAGACAATTTGTGCTCGAAAACAGCAGAGCATCGGCGACTGCGATGTGCGCGTTTAATAAGTAATTAGGAGCGTCCGCTGAAGGCTAATTACAAAATTTTCCGGCTGAGTTTTCAAAGCGCAAGGACGAGGACGAAGAAAGGAGCGAGAGGCATAGGGCTAAAGAAAAAGGAGGCCAAATAATTAGCGCGTAGAGGCGCGAGATGAGCTCCTTGCATCAAAGACCCTCCTCGTCTCCGGCTCTTTTCCTCTCCGAGCCGCTCTTTTCCGTCGCCGTAATTCAGGCCGCCGTCCTTTTAAAGGACTACACGATTGGAATAAGAGTACCAAGGAAATAAATAGGCGGAAAAGATTCTGGAAAAAGGCTTTGGATGGGTTTAATGCGAGTCAGCGACGCTACGAAAGTTGAGATGCTCGGAGTCGGATAAACAAATCAGCAGGGTTAAATAGTACGGCGCTGCTTGTTTAAAAAAAAACGTCCTTGAAGAGCTTTCCAAGTCTTATCCGAGTGGTAATTAAGCTGGAATAGTGCGAATAGCGCTTACGTAAATAACCTTACGTCTTAAAAATTAGGGCCTGAAGGAGTTTCTTGCTAGTCGTAATTAACAAGTGGTGGGTGGAAGAGCCATTGACACATCTTTAAATTTAAATTCTTTTACAGTAATTTGTGGTTTGTACTCGAATTGTAAAATATTAAAAATATTTTCTAGTAAGTAACTTGATTTAAAATTACCTTTCCACTCGTCGATGATTCATTCGTGTAAATTAAAGAACGAAACTGATGATTGACTTATACACTTTTCGTCTTATACACTTTTATTACATTATTTCGTTGATTTTAATTTTGAAAAATTTAAAGCTAACTCCTTATAATTATCGACTAAGTCTCTGATTTAACTCCTTTTAGCCGAAGAGATAAATCTGCGGTTTATCCAGAAGTGACTTTCTAGCCCTTCACGTCGGAGCTTCGTTTCGATTGACGGCCGAGGCGTCAAAAATTTTTAATCCGCTAATCGCGTCTTCCACTCTCGTTCATCCTTAATCCGAGCACACTTTTTCGCAGCGATTCCCCAGGTTCCCTTTGAGCAACGGATAAGTATTCCCTCCCGTTGAAAAACAATGCTAATTTATATTAAACGTTTCCATGCCGTTTCTCGTGTAGAAGCCTCGGCGTCGAGCGCATTTTGCTGTCTCTGATCTGCCACAGAAGAGACGCGCTCGTTCGTCCTCTCATTTAAATGCATAACTCAGGAAAGGTGTAACGAAGGCTTCACGGACAAACGCGCCGGGACTCCCCTCGCTGCCGAAAATCGTGATAGCCAATATTTTTTTTTCCTAACCCTTTGAGCTCATTTTGTTTTAGAGCTCTTGTTTTTATGGCAGCCCGGCTTTTGGGGAACAGCGAGATGGAAATTTTTTGACATGTGATAACTTTTGACGTTTTATGGGCTCGACGGCTCTTTGAATGTTTCGCGATGCGACGACGAGCCGACTCTTTCCGCTCGGCCATATTTTTCGTTTTCTCATTCAAACTATCGCGTCGCGCAAAATGCTTGATGCCTTTTTTAATGAGAGTTGACTTACCCACTGTCGAGTGATGCAAGTTGTGTGGCGAGAGTGTGACTTACCTGAAACAAACAAGAACAAATTTAGGAAACGGGCTCGAATAGTGCAGTATTTCGTTAAATTCTATTTCTTTGCATTCTAAAATAAAAACGACGGTGAATGTTATAATACTCATTTTAAAATAAATAATTGATCTATTGATCCTGATTTATAATACTTTAAAAATTGATAAATTCTCTTTTCACGAACTTGCAAGAGAAACGGACAAAAATATTGAGTTACAGACGGAATTTAAATAAATGATGTGTTTATTGATAAATTGGAATAGCTTAACTTTATCGTTGCTGATTGTTTTTTAACGACGTCGTTTCATGATCATTTTTTACACGAGACTTTCGGTGTTACAGTATATGGTGTTAGAAAAAAAGAACCGTTAGTCAGAATCTCAAGTTCTTTATCTTAGTAAATAAGCTGGTAAAGTTTCGTAATGACTTTCATCTTGGTACTGATTTATACGATCGAAATGTTTTCTGGCGGTGATTTTCGACTACATAAATTAACATAATATAAATGGCTTGGAACAACAATGGTCTATTAATTACCATAAAATTATTGAAAGCAATTAACAGCACACTTCAAATAAAAGCCTTTTCTGAGTTAGGGACTGACTGGCTAATTTTTTAAAAATGTTTTATCGGTATTATTTAAATTATAATTGCGAATAAGTGACTAATCGCTCATTTAAATTCGTAAATTATTAGTGCTTTCTTACAGGACATAGTAATTTATATATTTTCATAATTACATCAGTGTCAGTTTTTAATAAAGGAAAAAATCCATTGATACTGATTTTACCTATTTTACCTATTTTATTTGAAAATATTTGAAAAGACAGGCAATAAAAAATAAACTCTGAATTCATCCGATAAAGGAGAACGTAAAAAGTGAAATATCCAGTTTAATAAAGTTCATCCTCAAATGCAAACTATCAACAAGAAATTCCACGAGCCGCGAAAAATCAAAAGAAACGAGCCCTCCTTAAAGTTGCACAGCGCGCAACCGGAGAAAAATACGTGAAACTCATCGCAACGATTCTCATTGGCGCAGCGCGCAAAACAGTCTTTCCGGCTTGCTCGCGGTAGCAGCCCATTCAGAGTCAGAACTACGTCGCGCAAAGACAACAACGGCGACGGCCTCCGCGAGATCGCGGAAAAACTTGGCGTTTTTACGGCGTCGCGACTCGTTAAGCGCCTTCCACCCTTCCTCTGGCCTCCCGCGCATCTAGTAGCAGAGAATTCCAGGTATAACGGGCCGCCTTTTTAGACGACTTGACGCCGTCGTTGCGCGAACTGCAGGAAAGCAGCGCGGATACCCCGTCGAGTGCGAATGCTTTTTTTCTTCTAGTTCAGATAAACCCGACCTAAGTATTGCCAGTGCTGTTACACCTTTATTTTATAAATGGAATGCTGCCGAGACAAAGACATTTTATCAGGCGACGTTGGCGATGGAGAAGTAGTTAGGAAAAAGGTTTGAAAAGAACATTTTTACGTTTTTGGAGGAATACTAAGGTATAACAAACTTATGCATACGATTTAGAACTAATCCCAAACACGTATTTTTTTTTTTTTTTTTTTTCAATTTTAATATATGCGATTTCATTATCTGTGCGAGATTCGATTTTGTGTTAAAAAACTATTTTATATATTATTCTAAAAATAAATAAATATTCTAAAAATAGAAATAATTTTAAGAATAAGTAATAAATTTTATTTTATTTTAAAGAGCATTTGTATTTTATAATGAAGTATTTTTATTTTATTGAAGAATCATATCATTTTATCGATCGGATTACGGTATTCAAAAGAAATATTATATTTTCATTATATTAACAGAAAATTTCAATATTCATAGAATTTCGTTTTGATATGAAGGGTTGAAATAAATCTGTTTTATCAGTTTTTAAAAAGGATTCATTTTATTTGCTATAATGACGCTTGGGTAAAACTTTTTACTTTTACGACGCATGTTTCAGTTATTTAGAAAATATAATATTTCATTGCTGAATCGAAAAAAAAAAATGAATAAATAATCGGCTTTTCGCAGAAATTTTTTTTTTTTTTTTTGAAACAGGGTAATTGGTTTTCACAGATTTAAATGTAAGAGATTCAATCCTTTTTCACAACTACCTTTCAAACAATTTTTTGTATTATAACTTTTAATTATACATTGAATATAAGATTAAATAAATAAAAATTCTGTACTCTCAGCCTTCCAATAAAATAGATTGAAATTTGATTTGTTCCGACGAAAAATCGGAACTTGAGATAAAAACATTAATTACGGCACATCAGAGGCAAAAAGAATCAATTCTCAAGTATTTAGCAGTGCGCCATTCGTCCTCAAGACTGCGACTCGTTGCTCCAACTTCTCGCGTCTTGGCGTCACCGCCTTATTCCCCCATTCCTCCTGCTTTCTTCGTCGCTTTTTCTTATAGCTACGTTCTTACGGCGCTGTCGCGTTTCTACGAGTTTCTCGTAGTTGACGGCGAACAAGAGAATCCGCTATTTACGTCATTGGAAATAAAGGAGCGAGCAAGAAATTTTTGACATCCCAGTTAGCGCTTGAGGAAACTTAATTACGCTTCTGGTGTTTTTCTTTTACCCACAAGTCGAGTGCTCGGCATTTGGCCCGGAATTTTTATCGCGATTAATGCATATTCACTCTTCTCCAGGATCATTTTATTTTCTAAATAATTTAATTACAACATTTTTCCTTAGTGAAATTGACATTAAAATTTGTTAACAAATAAAAACGAATAAAACTTACGTTTTCGGGTAATCAGGTATGAATTAATAAAATTTTAATAAAAACATAATTAAAGTTCTGCTCGAAATGTACGTTTCACCCGCGGCATGGTAACATAAAAATTATAAACAATATTGTATACTCTCTTTTACCCTACTGAATAAATTACTTATCAATATTAAAATTTACATTAGTCCTCGGCAAAGATTTGAAATATAATTTTAAATTTAATATTTCCAGGCTGCACTGAATCTTTCAGAAGACACATAAATAAGGCTTTTACGTTGTAGAAGAGATAAGGCAGTGTCGGCACCTAATAAATTAACGCTCAGAGGCTCTTGATAGACTCTTGAAGCAGGTGTTCGTGCCTACAGTCACGCTTACTCGTACCGTTCGCTTTTATGACGCTAAAACCAACATGTCAATAAAAGACGTATCAATACGTCGAATTTTCTTTTGTGCACGAGCACAAACTTTCTACTGCTCAACTTCTGTATAAAAGACTCTAATTACTGTTAAGTTCTCGCACAATAAAAACATTGTGAGAACTCACTACTCTTTAACAATGGGTTCTTGGCGTAGAGTAGTCTAGTTAAGAGCTGAACTGAAAAGTGCCACTTTCAAAATAGAGCTTTTAAAGTAGATGTAAAGAATTTTAGTTTAAAAATAGGGGCTAGTTCACTTTAAATCTTGGAAGAATTTTTTCTCTTTTAATCCAGTTTTAGTCAGTTGCCAATAAAACAAAGCAAAGACGGGAGCTACAGTTGAGGCAAAATGTCAGGAAGCAATTAGCTTCCCCGTGCTAATTTCTCGTCACGGCGATTTCTTCATTTTTCCTCTTCTTTGAGGCTTTAAATCAAATATTTGACCCTATAAATAGAGCCTTGCGGGAGCATTCGCGGGAGCCTCTGAACGATCAAAGCAGAGCCACTCGTAAAGGGCAAATGGCCTTCTTAAACGCGCCAAGGGGCTCAGCCATTGCCTATCAAGCTCGAATGCGCCGAGGCATATCCCCCGTCGATTTCTGTTTCAGCGGCGCCCTCGGCTTTATAAACACGAATTTCACGCCCGAGTTCGTGTACATAACCGTACGCTCTCGGCCTAGCTGATCCTCTCCCGAAAGAAATGAGGCCCGACGAAAGATGCACGCACGACTCGTGACGCGTCGGTGTCGGGGTGTATGATTGATGGATTCCACGGATTTTCCTCTGACTATTGAGCGGCGCGGAGTTCAGCTGCGCGACCGGCGCCTCTCGCCGTTCCCAGCGAATACCTCCTGTTTTTATAATTATTCTTCCCCTTTCGAATAATCCTCTGTTTTTCAATTACGACTTATTAAAGAAAATGACCTTTTAAGGATTTAGTAATCCACTTCCTGGAATTTAATCACGGCTTTCGCTGATCAATTTTATATGATTTTTCGGAGCAATAAAACGCGGGGAGATTAATGATAGTAATGATTAAATGATTGAACGACGCATAGGCCATTTACTGATTAAAATCCAAGAACATGAAACGTTAACTCTCAGTAATCCTAATGCACGTTTAATTAATCATTTCGCATTCGATAGAATTATAACAATATTTATTACTACATTAGTGAATTACAAACAAGGTACTTGTAAAGTGTTTAATATTGTTTTTTGATAAAAAGTCAACTCTAGTATACACACATATATGTATACATAATACCAAAGCATTTACACTTTCTTCCTCAAAATCCATTTTGCGCGATCCAAAAACCAAAAACTAAAAGTCAATGTTTTTCCAATTAGCCAGCAATGCAGAGTGAAAAAATGCTTTTTCTAATTACCGTACAGCGCTCTGCTCTCTCATTTTCTGTCTGTCGAAAGAAAAAGCGAAGAAAAAGAAAGGCCGAGCGGCGCGAGTAAAAAGCAGGAAGGGAGAGAGAGAGAGAGAGAGATCGAGCGAAGACAAGATAGTGGTAGATGGTCGGGCGATCAGTGACCGAGGCGCGGCGAGCGGCAGCGAGGCCCCGAGACTCTGCCGCCCGGCCTGGGGCCTCGTGGCCCCAAGCCGCAGAGAGCGAGTTGGAGAGGGACAGCGGCAGGCGGAGGCGTTGATCGCCAAGCTCTGCTCTGATATCCGTTAGGATGTTCCTCTTGAAAAATGGCTTGTTTCAAGAGAATCTTTTACCATTTTCGCCATCTATTAATAATTCTGTTACCGGTACCTAATAGAATGATTAAGATAATTTGCCGAGAGAAACCCGAGATGCAATGTTTCGGTAGTTCACGTTTCATCTGATACTTTTCGCTCAAAGTTGTAATCCCCTTAGTCAACGAGTTCGACAAGTTTGCGACATATTATTACCCGCTAAAGTATTCGATAAATTCACCAAGTAGATAATATATAGGCTTCTCAACGCCTTATTAAATTGCTGATAGTTGATAAAAAAGAGTTAACGATGCATTTCATCATCAAGCGCGAGTTTATTCTAAAAATGACTCCATTTTACGATTTCTAAAAAGACGGTAACGTTCAATCCGGATCGGAAAAATCTTTTTTATTTTTGAACTTGATTGCAAAGGGACAATTGCTTTAAGGGACCTCCGCAATGAGAAGAAGGACAGGCTCGGATAATCTCTGCACCGGCAGTTTCAGCTGATCGTAAAAGCCGGAGCCCGATCTTTCTCGCTTCGCTCGCGGCCTTCGCTCCCGCCGGAGTCAATAAACTTTTAATTCAATCCCCCATTTCGCGCTCTTTTACGCTTCATACGGCGGGCGCGCGCGCGCGCGCGCGTGCGCCCTGCCACGTGTGTAAATTGAGAGAGTAAAACTGACGGGAGCGAGAGAGGAGAGCGCGACAAAGAGAAGTCGTCAAGTTGATTTTAATTTCCGAGAGGGAACTTTCGCTTCCCTCGCGCCTCGCCTTTCAAGTCTTTTTCATTCGCTTTTTAATCGGCTATTAACGAGATTAGCGGCTGAGGTATGGCTTCATTTAAATTTACGGAGGAGGGAGTGAGAGGCAAAGCGTGTAGACGTGAGCCAGCGAGTTTCGAGCGATCTATCCTCGCGCTATCGTAGCCTCATCGGTTGTTCTTCTTTAAGTGACAAGTATATTACTGAAAATTTATTTACGGGCCTTGCATGTTAAACTTTGCAGAAACCTCCGCTCCGTGGGACATATTGAACGCGTGCCATAAATTTTTGTATAATTAAGTAATGCCTGACGTTATAATACGGGAGCGCAAACGTTCGCTTACGCCGCGATTTATACTTTGCTTTGCGCTCGCTCGGTGATTCATTGCTCTAGAGCCAAGACAAGGTATTATTCAATTAACCCATTTATTAGACGAAAAAGGAATTCCGACCGAACGTAAACGTACAAACGTATTTAGAAAATCCATTGTTGGTAATGTTTCAAATAGACGTTGGCTAATAAACTTGTTTATTAATTCAGGCGCTCGTTTGACGCCTATAAATAACTGTCTTTACGCTCGCAATTATATTTCGAGTAATGCACTTTGACAGGACTTGCTGAAATTTTTACTCAACTGCTCACTCGGGTAAAAGTAAAGACGATTCGAGCGAGGTGTTTTCACTCCAATTACCGGCAATCGGCGAAAATTAGTCCTTGGCTCGAACGCAAAGTGGCTTCCGTCACTCAAACTTTTTTACGACAGAGTAGTAGGAGTCGAAAATTAATTCAGATTGAGCAAATGTTGAAATAACCTCGAAGTGGCGGTAAAAAAGGCACCGAGATAAAAAGAGCTGCGCCACGAGTTCTCCGCACCGGGACTTGAAAATGCGTTCCTCAAAGCGTTGACCCGCGCCGACTCGAGAGACTTAACGTCAGGTGCTTTTTAAGTGGCGGCAGTAGGGCGCAGGCGCAGACGCGCGCGCGCGCTCGTTCTCGATTTCAGCTGATAAAAGAGTGATAAAAAAAGTGTCGGGTTTCAGCGGGATCTCCGTTTAAATAAAAATGACGATAATTCAGACTCGCGCCTCTTCCCCACTGGCATTCGGCACCGGCTGAATTATTAGCGACATAAATTAGCGGCCGGAGTAATTATTCAAGCGATAACATTTATTATGCGTCGGAGTGAGAGAGGGACAGGGAGAGGGGCGGTTCGAAATTAAATATCGCGCAGAGGCGCCGATTCCCCGGCGGAGGTTGGCTGACTGGCCCTACGGGAAGCCACTTAACGTGCCTCGGAATAGTCGCGTTAATTTGGCCCGAGAGCTTAGCGCGTGCGCAGCTCGTTCGCGGATTCGCACGAGAATGCGGAGAAAGGGAGGAGGAAAAATGAGGCTCCGAGCGCGCCGAGGCAAAAATTAAGATGGATTTTCGATGTCCGATTCGCCGTTAAGGGGAAGACACGCAACGGTTCTTCACTGGCTTCTTTTATCGGTATTTTCCTCCCGATCGCCCGTACCTCCTTTATTTATAATTTATATAATTAATCGGCCGCTCTCGCATCATTTAATAAGATGCCTGTCATTTAAGAGTTTAAATGTACTTTTTCGCAGGCAGCGGACGGCCAAGGTTCAAAAAGATGCGAAGCGATTAGAATCTGCCGAAACCGTAGACAGATTTTGAAATGAGAAAAATATCTCTCGCGTAATGCCATAAAGTTGAGGAAACATGCTAAACCAATTATTTGCAGATTTCGATAAAAATTTGCCCGAGACACAAGGCCATTTATTTTTCTGTACAAAGAAAGAAAGATTTTATCTAGCATCGGATCTAATGATCAAATTAACATAATACACTTCTAGATATCGCAAATATTGATCAATTAAGGTTCCTGTACGCGTCAAAGTCGATTACGCAATCGGATTGCTACATCATCTTACATCCCTAATGAATAATTAATAACCTGCCGAGCTACAGCTACATCTGCCTGATTTCTCTTAGGACTTTTAGTCTCGTCAACGCGATTCCAAAAAGTAAGTTTATAATTGTCCTTTGATCGATCAGAAATTGTCTGAAAAGTGTAAAAAAACCGAGCTCGAATAAGCTTCCCGTACATTGAATTTATTGCAAAAGGATAAATTAATTCGAACCAGTGAAGAGGAGTTTTTCACAGCGGTAAAAAGTTTTTTTAGTGCAAACACGTCGTTAAGCAGGGCATTCCATTGCCACGTTTACGAAGTTGACCTCCGGGAGACTCTCAAGATCCTGTTGTAGTCTAACGAAATTGCAGCAGTACCAGCAGCAATTTCACTTCTGCATAACTGCAAAACTAAAGTGTATCTTGCTATAGCGATATGTCGTTAAAGGCACAATCGCAGCTGTGTTATACAACTTGGAATAGCACATGAAGTGGAAGACGCATAGTTTCCGCAATATTGCAAAGCAGCTAACTGCGGACTTTTGTGCCGAACCTCTAGTGATCGAAATGTTTTTATTTTAAGCAGGTATGGAGCGCATTATAATTTGAACAACGCTTGCAGTGAAAAAGCGGCTTAATGCTGTGAAAAAGTCCCCTACTAGCAGTTCCTTGAGAGTAAAAAGGGCGAAACTCGTGAAATTCGCGACGCACAGAGCTCGAACGGCGATCACTGAAGGCATTGCCGGCGATAAATACATATTCGGGATTTTAGTAGAGGTCCTTTCTTCTCAGGCAGCACGGGAGAAAAATAAGCTCGGCATACGCGACAAGTTTATAAAGGAGAAAAGTGCGACGGCGTCACGTTACTGAGAGCGATTGGTCGCGGGCTCGATTTTGTTTTTCCCCCGTTCTCGGCAGTGTCGACGACTCTGGCTTTTTTACCTGGCACGACTCCTAGCCGACTCATCCAGTCGAGAGATTTCAATTGCGCGACGAACCGCGTCAGTCGCGGCGACGTAAAAAGAGCGAGGACGGGAGCATCGCCGAGTCGGCTGCAAAAAGCGGGAGAGCCGGAGGGGAGCGAGAAAAAGAAGAGGAGCGGGTGCCAAAGGCGCGAGACGAACCGTAAGAAAGGCCAGAAGCAAATAGAGGAAAACAGCCGCGAGAAGGATACGCTGCTGCTTTTTTCGGCCCGCGGCGAAGGGCTGCACGGAGGCATGAAGATGGATGAAAATGAAGTGGCCGCGGCGGAATGAGACGATAAGCGGCCTATTTATTGGCATAATAAAAGTCCCGGGCACGCGGGAGGAATCGACGCGAGGATCAAGTATTTCGAACGGCCGGACGTAAAAGTCGAGTCCGGAAACCGATGGCGATTGACCTTAGCGCCTGTCCTCTTATCTCCCCTCTCTTTTTACGCTTTCGTTACGCATCTGCCCGCTGCAGGCTGTCCCTCCGCAGTCGTATCCGCGGTTTATGGAAGCCACTAAACCGCCTCGGAAGAGAATGAGACCAGGCTGCGTCCCGAGTCTGCAGGGGAGTTACGGGACGCCGGGGAAAATATTCAATTTCCCAAGTTCCTCTTGCGCGAGGGCTTGCGGCGATGACCCTTGAAATCGGCTATTTCGTCAA
Organism: Ormyrus pomaceus; assembly: GCA_900474385.1. Taxonomy (NCBI): domain Eukaryota; kingdom Metazoa; phylum Arthropoda; class Insecta; order Hymenoptera; family Ormyridae; genus Ormyrus; species Ormyrus pomaceus. The sequence goes on from UCOM01001482.1 coordinate 20,423, forward strand.
CAAGTTTCGCGGTGCCGCGCAGTAACGAGATTAATCGAGTAGAGGCGAGACCCGCGCCAGACGCATCCTTTTCTTTTCGGCTCAGCCAGTCGTAAAAATTCCGGGCTCTTTTAGCTAGAATTCGCATTTGCATACCGTTGGCTAAGAATCTGGGAATTTTAAATTGACCTTCGCCAGGAAGAAATTAATTATTCATTAGCGATTTTCCTCTACATTAAAAGGACGATGGAATGGTGAATTTCGTTTGCGTTTCGGATAGTTAATATGTTAATGGGCTGTATAATAAACATTCGTGTCAAATTTTGTTTGCCTATTTTCAAATTTATCGTTTCATTATTAAAATACAAAAGTGTTATTCCAAGAAGCGCGAAAATACGCCGCTTTAAAGTTATCTGCCTGGGATAAACTCGTATATTACACCGATATTATTAACTACCTGTGGTAAAATAACTTAAGCCTCGGTAACACTAAACCTGCAGCGAAATTAATATAGAAATCCTTTAAATGTTAACTTTCCGCATGGACTAACCTAAAGTCTGGATTATATAACTTAAACGTTTTTGACACTAATGGTACGCAGACATTAATAAATCATTTTCTTTAAAAACGTAGAAACAGTCAAAGCGAAACTACACGACTCAATTATAAGAACTTGATTTGGACGTTTCAAGAAGAGTTGCTAATATCGGCACAATTTTTTTTCACCTTTATCAATCTCTCCTTTTCTTTCCTATTGCTAACTCGAGCACTCTGGACCAGATTTTCTCTGACTAACAATGATGAAAATTGAATATTGAGTTGAGTTGAAGAGCATAGGGAGAGCAGGACTCGATTCGAAGAAAGAAAATATTACCGGCCGCGTAAATCGGCGTAATTCGCGAAACATGATAAGAACTATTTGAGCCCGAAGGAAATATGGTTGAGTATAAAGGGACTCGGAGGGAAAAGAAGAAGAGAGATAGAGAGGCGAAGGAAGGTGACGAGGACAGAAGATGTTCACCGCGGACGGAGGCTGCGAGTTGGACGAGCCACCGCGAGGGCTCAAAGATTGTATCCGTGTCTTGTTTTTATAGGCTCACCGCGGAACGGTCGGGCCTCGCGGTGCTCTCTTCTCTCTTTCTCTCTCGTTCTTGCAGGTAAAATATAATGCGATGCGCGCGGGGAAAGGGACAGCAGACCGGGACGGCAGACCGGCACGGCAGAAGGAAGGAGGAAGAGGCGCGCGAACTCGAGCGCGGTGGGAGAGCAGCGAGTTAAGTACATCGGACGAGAAAGCGAAGGAGCGAGAGAGAAGGAGCGAGTCGCCGGGAGGGAGGGAGGGAGAAAGAAAGACTAGTCGGGCCCGCTCGGGTTCCCGGGGCCCGTTCAGGCCTTCGCCAGTCGTTCGGAGAGTCGTGCAAGTGAAGGATCGCCGCGCGGCGCTTCTCGGTCAACGCGGAGCCAAGAGTCAACGCGAGCACGACTGCGCCTCGAATGAACTCGTTTCCGCGGGGAGCCTCGAGACTTTTTTCAGAAGACGGCCTCGCGGCGTGACGGACTGACAAATGCCCAACGCGAGCCGAGCCATCGATCCTCTGCAGAGCGCCAGAAAATGAGATCGCTCGTCGGCTCAGCGACGCGCGAAACGGAGAAAGAGAGTTATGCGCGATGTGAAGATAAGGCCCACATAGTCATGCCAATCTCGATGGATCGGCTGCACATCGCGCTCTCAAGCGATCTCTAGGCTCTAGTTGTACATACATGTGAAGCACAATGCAGGGCAATCCTGCCTTTCTCGCGATACTTCTCGGCACGATATTCTGCGTGCTCGGGGCCTCGCTGAGTCGCGCGCTCAGATACAAGGCCCCGGACGAGTGCGAGTGGCTCACCGAGAGCGACTCCGAAGACGACGTCTCCTTGCTTTGCCGGCTCAAGACCATTAACAGCGAGCTCGAGAACACAAACTTCAGCGTGATTCAGCCCCACCACACGGTGCGCCTCAGACTCGAATGCAGCGACGCTCTTTTTTACCAGAGCTCCCTGAGCGCCGGCAGCTTCAGGCCCCTGGTCGAGCTGAGGGAGCTCGTCATCGAATTCTGCAAGATTGGCAATTTGTCGGACGACGCCTTCAGGGGCCTGCGGGAGCTCAGAAATCTCACGGTCCGTACACACAATACTGATTGGTCATCGATGGCTCTGGAGGTGTCACCGCGAGCATTCAACGAGGAGCTCAACCAGTTGGAAAGGCTCGACTTGAGCAACAACAACATGTGGAGCCTCCCGGAAGGATCGCTCTGTCCGCTCTTCAATTTAGAGCTGCTTAATCTCACGCGAAATCGATTGAGAGAGGTATCGAGTTTCAAGTTCAACCTGGGAAGTAGATGCGCTGCAAATCTTAGAATACTAGACCTCAGTAACAATAGCATCGAGTCTCTGGCGTCGGCGGCTTTTTCCGGCCTCTCACGGCTCCATTCCCTCATCTTAAGGAGCAATAACATCGCTTTTATAGCCGACCGAGCATTCGAAGGTCTGACTGCATTAACGATGATAGAACTCACGAACAACCGGCTGGCTAGTTTACCACCGGATCTCTTTATCGATGCTCGAGATATTAAGGAAATTCATTTACGTAACAACACTCTGGCTGTTTTGCCTCCTGGATTATTCAGTGAACTCACGCAACTTCTGGTACTCGACATGTCGATGAACGAGCTCACAGCTGAGTGGATCAATTCTGCCACATTCACTGGATTAGTTCGACTAGTTGTGTTGGACTTATCGGACAATCAAATAACCCGGCTTGAGTCTTCAGTGTTCCGAGACCTCTACAGCCTGCAAATTCTGAGACTCCAAGAGAATCTCATTGAATCTCTGTCGGAAAATACATTCGCGGCCTTGTCTAACCTTCACACGTTGGTGTTGAGCGACAATAGACTGTCGACTATCGATGCCACAACATTTAGCGGCCTCTATGTGCTAAGTCTTTTGTCGCTGGATAATAACAGGCTTACCGATTTGCACCCAACATCTCTGAGGAATGCGTCCTCGTTACAAGATCTTCATTTAAACGGGAATCGGCTGATGGCAATACCCGAGGCGTTGAAAGCTACGCCGCTGCTCCGTACTCTCGACCTCGGCGAAAACCTCATCTCCGGCATACCCAAGGGCACGTTCGACCACATGATCCACCTTAGTGGGCTCAGACTCATCGATAACCACATTGGCAATCTCACTAAGGGGATTTTCGATAAGATCAGGGATCTCAACATCTTGAACCTATCGGGCAATCGGATCCAATATATCGAGCCCGGTACCTTCGACGAAAATCTCAAGCTCCAGGCTATTCGGCTCGACGGCAATCAGCTGACCGATATTAGCAACCTCTTCTCCAAGTTGCCAAATTTGGTCTGGCTCAATGTCAGCGATAACAAGCTCAAGATTTTTGATTATGCCATGATACCGACTGGCCTGCAGTGGCTCGACATTCACGCCAATCAAATCAGCGAGCTCGGCAACTACTTCGAGATCGAGTCGCAGCTGCAGCTTAACACCTTCGATGCTAGTGTAAATAAACTGACGGAAATAACGGGAAGTTCGATACCGACGAGCGTGGAAATGCTCTACTTGAATGACAATCTTATATCACGAGTGCAAAGTTACGCCTTTTTCAAAAAGCCAAACCTCACGCGCGTCGATTTAAAAGGCAATCGGATTCGCAGAATAGAGCCTTACGCTCTTCGCATCAGCGCAGTGCCACCGGAAAAAGCCCTCCCCGAGTTCTACATCGGCGACAACGATTATCTCTGCGATTGTACGATGGATTGGCTGCAACGCGTCAACCGGCAGAGTCAAAGCCGCGTCCAGCCGCGCGTGATGGACCTCGAGAGCATCTATTGTGAACTCCTCTACGACAGAGAGCGGCTCTACGTGCCATTGGTAGAAGCCTCGCACTCGCAATTTCTTTGTAAATACGACACACACTGCGTGGCCAACTGTCAGTGTTGCGACTTTGATGCGTGCGATTGCGAAATGACCTGTCCGACAAATTGCACGTGCTACCGCGATCAAACGTGGACGGCGAATGTAGTTGACTGCTCAATGGGCGGCCACGTGGGTAAGCTACCGGAACAGATCCCCATGGACGCGACGCGCCTCTACTTGGACGGCAACGACTTGCGCGTCATAACTAGTCATGCCTTCATCGGCCGCAAGAAGCTCAAAATGCTCTACTTGAACGCGTCCAACATCGAGATCGTTCAGAACCGATCCTTCAACGGCTTGAAGAATCTCGAAGATCTTCATCTCCAAGACAACGGTTTGCGGGAATTGAAAGGCCACGAGTTCATCGGCCTCGAAGCCCTACGCACACTGCGGCTCGAGCGCAATCGACTCTCGGCTATCTCTAACGAGACTTTCCTCACACTCCGCTCTCTAACGTCCCTCCAGCTGCAGAACAATCGGCTGAGAAGTTTGTCGGTCTGGTCGCTTCCGTCCAGCATTCGAGTTTCGCTCGCTGGCAATCCGTGGTCCTGCGACTGCGAGTACATCCGCGCCTACCGCGAGTGGGCCACTGGTTCCGGCGTGCAGGTCGTCGATGCAACGGAAGTGCGCTGCATATTCAACGGCTCGAGTGCAAGCGAGGCGTTTCGAGAGGCGAACGATCTCGGGGAGAGTGACGAGGGCCACGGGTTTTCCCTCATGACCGGCAAGGGCTACGACGTAAACAGCTCGATCTGCACGGATCTGGAGAGCATCGAGAACGGCGTGGCCGGCAACCTCACCAAGACCATTATCGAGCGGCAGGCCCTGGAGGACTATCTGCCGCTGCTCGTTAGCACGCTTGTGGTCTTTCTCCTGCTAGTCCTCGTCTGCATGCTGGGCTTCTTCTTTCGGCACGAGATGCGCGTCTGGTTCCACTCCCGGTTCGGCGTGCGCATCTTCTACAGACAAGCCGAGGCCGACAGGGACGACCGGGACAAGCTCTTCGACGCTTTCGTAAGCTACAGCTCCAAGGACGAGGCCTTCGTCGCGGAAGAACTCGCTCCCGTCCTGGAAATGGGCAACCCCTCGTACAAGCTGTGCTTGCACTACCGCGACTTTCCCGTGGGCAGCTTCATCGCCGACACGATCGTGCAGGCGGTCGAGTCGTCGCGCCGAACGATCATGGTGCTTTCGGAGAACTTTATCAAGTCCGAGTGGTGTCGATTCGACTTCAAGTCCGCCCATCACCAGGTACTCAGAGACAGACGACGCAGACTGATATTAGTGCTGGTGGGTGACGTGCCGCAGCGCGATCTCGACCCGGACATCCGGCTGTACCTCAAGACCAACACGTATCTGCAGTGGGGCGACAAGCTTTTCTGGGAGAAGCTGCGGTTCGCCCTTCCGGACGTGCCGAACAACAGGACGACGCAGAGAAGACAGCTGCCTCCGACGGTGCGACGGCAGCACAACAATCAGACCGCGACGCCGGGCGAGAGGTCCCGGACCCTCGCCGTTCACATCTAGTGCTTTCTTTTTTTACATTTTTCTAGCGTTGCTCGACATTTTTTCTAGTTTCTAACTGTCTGTCGACGAGAGAGTTCATAGAGACTGAATGATAGAGACTGCTTGCGTGTGCACAAGTGCAATAGTGCGTGTGTTTCTGTGTAAATAAAGAAGAGGCGTAAGGCAATCGGTTACAGTGTAATGTTATCCTTCTGTGAGTCTCGCACGACGAAGCAAAAGTGGAGAACGAAATAAAGAAAAGGCGAGTGTGTCCGAGCCGGATGAGAGAGAGAAAGAGAGAGAGAGAGAGAGAGAGAGAGAGAGAGAGAGAGAGAGCTATATTAATTATACAAATAAAGCGAGTGTGCGTGGCGCACTAAAGTCTGTAAATATTGCGGCGTTATACAGTTTAGCCGATGTAATTGAATTCGATGCGGGTGCGTACCTGTAATTATTCGCAGACTCGGAGCTTTTTCTCCCCGCTTCCGACGTACTCTTTTTCCCTCGCCAGGCTAATTAGAGGTCACGTGCGAGAGACACAAATGAAATAACAGCGAGTGCGGTGGCGAAGGAAAAGGATGCGTCGGAATGATTGTTATTATTGTGCCGCTCAGGGCGACGACCAGAGCGCTCTGGGATTTCCCGCAACGCCGAGAGCAGGGAGAAAAAAGCTCAAAAGAATCAAGAGTCATTCGGTTCCGGAGAGATGAATAAACGCGCCCCGGCGGAACCTCGCGCCTTTTTCACGCTACGAGGGATCGCGCGCGCCTTTCGATAAAAATTTCTCCTTCGCCTTTTTCTCCGCTGGCTGCTCAATGAGCTTTGATCAAATGTTTGTTTTAATTAAAAGCCAAGCGAAAGCTTCCTTGAAAATTAATCTGCTCTCGGTAAAAGTGGAAGCGCGAGGTTCCGCCGGCGCGTTCTTCGTGTATTGCACAAGTGAAGAATATGTAATCTCGATCGAGCCGCGGCGCGCGATCTCTCGGTATTAGATATTCCAGGAAAAATGTGCGAAACTCGCGCGCGCTCTCTGGCCTGTACGTGTAGGAGGTTCGAGCGGAGCCAGACTTCGCTCACGGTGATATAACTTTCTAATGAATTTTGTATTAGGACGGCGTGATTTTAGATGCATTAAGCAAGAAGAATTTTTCCAAGACTCTCGCGGAATGCGCAAACAAGTGAATTAGAGCGCGGAGTTATTTACTTTAGTATTTATTTGAAATGTAAGCCCCTTCCGGGGGGCGCATCGCATCGCAAGCTTGGTCGTTTGTAAATTTTGTAAAATACGAGCGAATCTAGAATGTAAAAAGCCTCTTGTAAGGCCGAGGTCGCCGACGTCGGTCGGCTCTCTCTTACCTTCTCTTTGTGCCTGTTCCGCGGCGGAGGATACCGCGGGGGCATGAAATGCCGGCGGATTCGAAAACCGAAAAGGAGCAGAGACAAAAAAAGGCAGGAGAGAGCAGAAACAAATGAAAGAGAAAATAAAAACTTCTATTGTGACGTTTAAGGACTTGGGCTTCATTTCTCATTCCATTCACGCTTCGCAATAGTCCCCGCGACCCTCTTCCTATAACCCTCTCCGTTGAAACGCGACCGCAGCACGAGGACGGAAGGGGGCGGGCAAGACGACAACGACGACGAGGAGAGCTGGGGGAGGACGAAAAAGCGCGCCGAACGAATAGAAATCCGTTAAGCTGCACGGCACGGCTCGGTTGCGCTCGCAGCACCGCCGCGGGCTCTTTTCTTTTCGTCCTATCTCGCACGGGGATGGGAGCTGGTATGCGGGCCCCTCGGTATTCTGCCGGACCAGCGCCTTTCCTATCTCGCTCGTTCCACGGGAAAGGACGGAAGAGTCCGCGAAAGAATTCCTTATCGAGGCTCCCCCCTCTAATATAGAAACGCCTGCTCGTTATGGAGCCTTTTTTTTATACGAGAACTTGTACTTTATCGGGCCCTCGCAGTTTTCCTTTTTAATCAATTTCGCGCTCGTATTTGTTTTTCCGTCCTCGCTCCTGCCTCGTGGCGCGATTTTTCTTCCCCCCCGGGCTTTTTGCAGCTCGTCGATACGGGCTTCTTCTGAGCAATAACTGGAATAACCGGGGGATTTTTGGTCGCATTGAGAATTTTAATAATTTAACGAGGATTATGGAGGATTTATTTTCGAAGCCGAAAAAATGGCCCTTGGTTCACATTTTCTTATTCAAGAGTGCGATCACTAAAAAACTTAAAGCCTCGCTTCAAAGTAAACTTACAAAAAGGACAATGATATATTGTATTCTAAACTTTAATATTGCACAACTGTAATACAGTAATTAAGCGAAAAATTAATGTTACTTTTCACTGTCAGCTTTTGTCCAAACAATAAAGTTTTCCTTGACATTTATTTTTACGAAAATTCCAAATTAAAATCAACAATCAATTGCAATATTTATTCGAATTAATCGTAAATTTAAAGGCCCTAGATATGTGTCGAGCAATAATTTTGGTTTAATTTCGCGGCGACTTAAATTTCTTGATTAAAGGTTTCAAGTCGTGTATACAAGAAGACACGATCCGCGCGAGCGGATAGTCCTGCATCGAAAAACGGCAGGCGCGTGCCAGGGGACAGCATAAAGATACTGTAAACAAGTCTATTTTAGATTAGAGCCGTCGCCGCCTTCCGCTTGGCGGTGGACAGTAGCACCGGTCGAAATAATGAAATATCTTTAATCTGCGGCATCAATTTAAGCGCGACAAGAGAGTGCATTTTATTAGGTTCTATCCGCAGGCACGTGCTGGAGAGAGGCGCACTCTCTCTCTCTCTTTCCGGCATTATCGGCTGACGACTCGCCGACTAGACAGGGAGGCGGCGCGCACTGCACACGGACTTTCCATTAACCGCTATCGTGCAATTAAGATAAAATTATCGAAAATGCATTAGGCGCCGGTGGCGGGAGAGGCGGCAGAGGCGGGAAAGGGAGGAAGCGAGGCAGCCTATAACACGTCGAGGCGCACGCTTGCTCGTTCGCGAACATCTGCCCGCGCGGGCGCGGGACAGTCTCGGGCTCGAAAAAGCGGATAAGGTGTGCAAGCGGAGAAGGAGCAGCTGCCGCCTCCTGCTTCCTCCTCCTTGGGCGTGTCATTTCGCCGTTTAAACTTCCTAACAAGCAAAAAGCCGGGCTTGCGTAACGCCGCTCTTGTCCCTGCTCGCATGCCGATGGAGCGCGACTGACGCAATGCACTCAGCTCGGGACAGCAGCAGCAGCAGCAGCAGCAGCAGCAGGATAGAGGCGCTAGATTGAAGAATCGCTCGAGTAGGTCGCACGAGGCGCAGACGTGCTCGGAGGAGAAGAGGCAGAGAGAAGAAAGAGGAAAGAAGCCAGAGGGAGGGGAGGCGAGGCAGGAGAAGACAGACAGCGGTATATCCGGTATTCGAGAGCTGGAGGTGTTGCGTGCGAGTTAACGAGCTAACAACGCCGAAGCGAGGCGAGCGCGAGCCCGATTTTCTTTCCCTATCAAGGCCCCATCTACTTCTCACCGCCGACGCCAACGATGTTAACCCGACTCCCATTAAATATTCGCCTTTTAGGCTCGGCTCACAATTGTCATAAAGCCTGCTTGTTTGCAGCTCTCCTCTCTTATTTATTTATTCGGTAATTCAAAGCCGAGCGAGTGGGCGTGCTCGGGGCTATAAAGAATAATAAACTTTCATCTTTCGAGCCTGCTGCGTTTTGACTTATTATTTACGCGCCAAGTTACGTGCGAGCACAAAGGATCGAGGCGATCGCTCGGCATCATTGAAGGAATCCGCGAGGAGAGTCACGAGGGGGGTTCGAAAAAAAACAAAAAAAAAAAAAAAAAAAAACCACTCGCAAGAGAGAGACTCGTAAACGTAACTCGACGCCGCAAAAAACTCATTTCAATAATAAGCCCTCGGACTCGCAGAGGCGCGCATTCGGGAGGACCTTAATTAAGTGAATTTTCGAGGAATATTGGCAAGCTTTCGACTCTGGCTCGGGCGGACGTTACGAATACACAAGAGGCCGGGCATAAAGGAGTAAAAAAGGAGCGAGTCGGCGAAATAACGAATATAACCGGTGCAGCTTTTTTCCTCCTCTTATCGGCCGGCGCGCGTTTCATTAAATTTGGCCCCGCGAGCGTAGCGCTCCGCGACGATTCGCACCGAATTAAAATTCATAGCGAAACGGCGGAGACAGCGACGACGTCGGCGGCGGCGGCGGCGGCGGCGGCGGCAGTGGCGTCGACTCGGCTTAATGAGCAGGAATAATGGCAAAATCAATTAGGTATTCGGCTCGCAGCCAAGTTCTCTGGTTCTGCGCCGCCTCGCCCTCTCGCTTTGAGCTCAGTCGCGCATGGCATACCCAGACGGTAAGCGATCCCCGGGAACAAGTGGCGCGGAATCCACCGCGAGGCAACGGCTAATTTACTAATTTCCTTGAGCTACCGGAGCAAGCAGCGCCGCAGCTCCCCTTGAGAAACTGCGAGAGCGGGACGAGGAGGCTCGAGTGGCGGCAGCATCCTTCGGCGTTTCCTTTCCCCCCGCGTTTATGAGCCGCCTTTGCTTTATCTCTCAATGTCGTGCCTTCGATGTGCGGACGGACTTCGCGTAGTTTCCCGCGTAAGATTATCGGAAGGTCTACCTTTTCGCTCGACTTATGAATTAACGATTTTCCAGATGAATATTCAGGAGATTTATCGCGACGACAAGGAGGCTCGACCTAATTTTAGTACGTTCGAGTGCGCCCCTTTTTTAACGGGGAGTAACTTTAAGGGAGCAATTTAAATTCAAATATCCGACAATACTTTGTTATCTGGTCGGAGACTACAGACAGTATAATTTCCTTCGAAACGAATGGTTATGCAGGATCTGCTGAAACCACTGCTGTAATCACAGCAGTCGAGTCACTGTAGATATTTCATTCATCTTGAAAAACAAGGATCCTATACAAGATACGATCGATCACTGATATAAATAAATTGTTTCACTTCGTTTCGCGCGTTCTTGAATTCATTTTGTACATAATAAGTAAGAGCCGATTGAACCGCGAGAGTAAAGTATATGTATAGCCGATTCCTGAAAATTTGCGTACAAGGAGAGATGTTAAAAGTACGCTGACGCGCGCATTGCGTACCAGAAGCTCAGTAATTAAAATAATGATTATACATGAGATGCTTTGAATTACAGAGTTGGAGAGTTATTTCGTATTGCAATTTTTGCTATAAACAAAGAATGTATATTTCGATATAGATATTTTTTAAATAAAAATTTGTCAAACATTAAAAAAATTTTTTATTTATTTCTCGTTTTATTATGAACGTACTTAAGACAAAATTACTGAGAGATTTGATAAAAAAAAATAATTTTACTTTTTAATTAAAAGTTTAACAAACAAGAACTAAAAATAGATATTCTATATAAGAGGAACAAATCGAAACCGCAAATAATGCCACAATTTAATGACTACCTCAAGAAATCTCGTTTTCCTTGCATTTCTAAGGGTTTCACGTGCAAAATGAGTACATGTGTTCATGCACATAGTATCGTTAGTCTCGTAACATATACAAATGAATACCATCGAAGATCGGGTCGAACACAATTATTCAAAAAAACTAGTTTTGAAACGTAGCTTTTTGCTACCCAAATATCATGTAGAACAATTTAAATAAAAAAAAAAAATTCTATAGCTAGTTTGTACGAAATATTAACGTAGAAATGTAATTCATCAGAAATAAATTAACACTTCTCTTGATTTATGAAAAGTTATACTTAGGGTAAGTTAATATTTTTTCATTATTAACTGAAAACAAGGCGTTAAATGTAGAAAGTTCTGATTTACTGACTACAATGTAGGCTTCCCTTCGCTTCATTATAATATTTATGTTACTGATGGTTAGCAAGCTTACGAAAGGAAATCTTCTCCCCGTTGTATGTAATCAAAGAGTTATTAAATATTTATGAGTGCAACAGTACGTATTAAAGAAGGGTGTTTATTAATAAATTAGCTACCTCATCCTGTTGACTAGCGATCGCAGACATTCCTTGTTAACTCCTCTAATAGCAAACTAAATAATCCAATTTCACTGCAAGGTCGTTATCCTTATTATTAGAGAAGTAATGAGATTAAATAAACGAATACCAGACTTTTTCTTCCCTTGGCGGTAAGTAATAATTAGTGTCGCTTTGTTAGTAAAAAGAAGCGATAAAAATGTATTGATTTTCAATACCGAGCATGCAATGAACACATTATTATCATTAATTTATGCGTAAATAATCTTTGCCCGACACTCGTTAGCAGTGATGGCGAGCATTCACTTTTTGCAAAATTGTAAGATTATCGCGTAGGCGATAAATTAAAATTAAAATTAGCTTTTAATAATGAATTAAAATTTTAATTATCAATTTCACTAGAGGCACACGGCATAGAAATTTATAACCGCAATAAAATGAACGCTTCGTTTAACCCTAATTCCATTAACTAAAAATTAAAATTCCCTTGACGAAGAATCCGCAAATGGTGTACACCCAGACGCTCGAGTAAAATCTCATTGTAATTTTGATCACACACGCAGCATTTCACTTTTCTGCCGCTTTATCGCGCGGAGATTATCTTAGGTTGCGCTACGTGCGAAAATTTTCCGCGCTTTACGCAATAAACGGCGAGATGGCCAAGATCCGGTACTTTCCTGGAATTTCATGAATAACTTGGGCCCCATTATTTTGCATTCCGAAAGTCGGTGGCAACGCGCGTCACTCTCCATTACGCGCGGGATTCGCGAAAAGCGCGAAAACGAGCGAGCGCGAAAACTTATCGTTACCATTATATCGATAACTTGGCGGAACGGCCAATTAAGGTCGAATTTCCCCGCGCGCATAACTTAGTTCTCGCCGAGTATCCACCGAAGAAAGTCACCCGCCAAGGAGCTAAGCTGAGTTTAAGGGCACGTGGAACTCCTATTTTAGCCACTGGTGTCGGCTTGCATAACTGATCGCAGCGTTTCTTACAGCCGAGGAAATTCATTCGCTTGGAGAAACGAGCATTTGCTTTTTACCGCGAGTATACTGACGAATTCGGTTCTGCAGTGGACTCGATATTTTATTCATGTCGTTTAAAGTAACCGTATAAAGGTAACTATCGCGAAAACACTTTCAGTTTGCACTTTTACAGACATTTTCTTCTTTCATCAAGGCAAATTTTGTGAAAATCCCATTCCAACTTTGAAAATAGGGGAGAATCTTCCTTCGCGTTACCTGTAGCAAATTAATCTTCATTCGCCGAGCTCTAAAATCGTCCTTAAATTTAGATTCCACAGATAAATAATCTTATGTTTGTAGAAAATTATTTTAATAAGCTCGCTCGGCGAGTCTCGATAAAACGAGTTTAAATACGTTGCAAATACTAATTTTGAGTTTAGTGCTCGTGTAAAAAAGTTGGGTAAACTAATTATGCAAATTCTATCACTTTAAAAACTTTAAATCCTCGCGTTCTCAGCTGTTTCTCAACGGCGTGTGAAAAACTAGCAGCAGTGGCCTTCGAAAAAAATTACTTAGCCACTTGGGAAGTACCTGGCTGAAAAGCGATTATCGGAACATCTGATTTCCGGCGAAAAACGCAGCAGCCCCCTTACAAAAGAGCGACAATGAGAGTGGGAGTGGAAGGCGATTGACATATTCGCATTAGGCAAGTGCGCCTGCGTCCCTCATCCGCGTAATTAGTCCGTTGATGTACGAGCTTGCGCTCGCTGGCCCGAGAGAGAGACAGAGAGAGAGAGAGGCCCATTTGTAACGCAGGCCGCTCGGCAAGCCCGACAATTACTCACGCAGGTGCGATACATATCGGCTCTCGGGATCCCCGGCGGGAGGGGAAGCCAGGCGCCTGCTGGCTTTTTAGCGCTGTCGGAAAACCTGCCGGGGGAGGAGGCCTCTCCCTCTCTTTTCAGCGTCTGTGAGCGCCGAGTCGCGACGCCTAAGCGAGATTAAATTGGATCTCGCGCCGCCGCCGAGATCTAATCCGGCTTGATTTTGCGTTTGCCGGGAGCTCGAGTCGACTTTTGTTGTTTGCTTTTTATAGCCGAATGGAAAGCTCATTTTGCCGAGATGCCGTTCCGCTGATTAACTTTGATAAAAAGGAGCCCGGCCTTTCCGAGTCTTTTCGATGTTTGTTCTATATAGTTACGCGCCGTACGATTCAACGAGGCTTTTTCGTTTCATTTTATTGCTTTGCCTAAACGCACTTTACGCTAAACGTTAACTTCGCGGCTTTACGATACAAGGGCTTTAACGAGTCAGCGAAATTGACAGGTTCACACTTAAAATTTTGCTCTCGTGCTAATGAGATAATGGGCCCCTAGGAATGGAAAATTTTCAACTGGAATGGCATGTTTCATATCAAAGCAGCAGTAACCTGTTTCACTGGAAAATCGAAAGCGATATTTGCACCAAGTTTATGTGTAAAAACTTATTTATTTACGGCAGCCATAAAAGTCTTCTACTCATAATGCTTAAATGCCTGTTAAATTAAAACAGATTTAGAGCTATATAGCGGAAAAAGCTGCTCCGAATATATTAAAGTTGATCCATGCCAGTGCGTCTTGGCTACCCTGAATAAATTTGCTGTAACAGTTAGGATGGGACGAAAATTCGTAATTTCATGAAAATTAGCTTTTATGCTTTTATCGCTAAATCGTTTCAGCGAGGAATCAGTAATTCGCCACTTCCCAGCATAAAAACGTCATGTCGGCTTGATATATTTGCCTACAAACTTGCTTCTCACTTTTATTCGCAGAAACGCGTGCGAACATTTCCATAATCGTATAATAATTGTAAAAGCTTTCCAATCGTCACACATCCCATCGCGCAATTTTTCTCAGGTATCAAAAGCTAAAACAATCCTTTCCATGCAAAAGAGCTTGGGAATGCCTCCGAAGCGAAACAATAGTTCTGGAGGCGCCGGCGATGCTCAAAGGGCCGCGTTTTAATTATCGAACGCACCGGCGAATCTATAAAACAGCTCGTTTCCCTCGGAAACTCCATCGCATTCTTGCCTCTACGTGATTCGACCAGGCGCGCAGATCACGAGGCTCTAATGCCGCCGTAATTTTCGAGAGAACGATGAAGGAAAAAAGGCCGAAGAGGAGAAGGAGAGAGAGAGAGAGAGAGAGAGAGAGAGGTGGAATTCCGTTCCTCCCTCCTTTTTTTTTCTTTTTTCTAGCTTTCGCGGCGTTTCGCGGGCACATCGCGATAAAAAAGACAAAGAGAACTCGGCGCTGACTGGCGCAGAGGCGAAATGAAAATGTTAGGGCCTGGTGGGGGCACTGGGCCCAGAATTTTTGCTCCCCCCGCGGAGCGAAGCAGCGGAGGAGCAGAGCGAGAGATAAAAAAAAATGAGGAGGAGAAGAAGGACGTATGCCTTCATAACTCGAGCCGCCCTTCCCCCCTCTCCCCGAGATAATCTTTCAAACCGACAATTATTGGTAATATCGGGGGGAGAGAGCATGCCGAGCTCGAGGAGGGACGAACGATTATACGGGAAACGAGAGGAAAGATGAGGGGAGATATATAGAAGGACTGAGGGGCCTGAAGGCGAGCGAAGAGAGAGAGAAAGAGAGGGGGCAGTTTCTCGCGATTCGCTCGAGTGCTCGAGAAACGTCGGACGTGCGGCTCCTTGGGCGCAAATTACAGAGTAGCGGCCAGCTTGTTTACCATCGCCAAAGTAAATCTAATGAATATCTATGTAAACAAAAGAGGAGCCTGCTAAGTAGCCTCTCCTCGTTCTTGCATGCACCCACATTCCCCCGGCGATGACGCCCGGCCCTCTTAACTTGAACGAGATACAATAAATAAATGTAGCTCCACCCCTTTGCGCATTGTAAGCCCGACTTTTTACCCGACTGGCCCACCAAGGAGCTTCTAACGAGGGAAAAACTCGTTTATCCGGACGCGGTGGTTTTCTCTTGAAAATAAAACGTGGAGGAAGCTTCGCTCAAGAAAGCAAGCTCTGAGAAACAGCGGTTATAATTGATTCGAATAACCAACGGTCGAGCCTCCTTTTTTACTTCGGTCTTTTTCCGCCGCTGAATTTCCAATGTTTACTTTAATGTTCATCCGGAAATTGGCGCTGCTTAACTTTCAACTGGAATAAACACCGGGATGCTTCGTTGCTTTTCGTGTTTTTGCTAATGCCAAGGAATCGCAGCCACTTCGTATTTTCACCTTTTTTCTTTGCCGACACTACTCGAGAATGAGGCGCGAAGCTCGGAAATACGTGGCATAATGGAGAGCGCATAACGGAATTGCGACCTGTTTTTTAAAATAGTTTAATTTTTTTAGCAACGCGCCGAAGGACATTGTATATTTAGTGTTACTGTAATTCTTTACGAAAACAGAATGTATATAAATATATTCTAGAAGAGAATTATAGTTTTTTGACAAGATGTTCGGGCACAAACTAAAATTAATTCAAATTTACTTACATATAAAACATATTTACCTATACTAAATTGCGTTCTTCGGACAAGTTCCTTGCAGAAATATGCCTGTTCTAGTATCACAGTGTTACCAATAAGAAGAGGTTCCACGTTTTAGATCGCAAAGTTTAATAGGATTCTGGGAACTATTTTCTGGCACTCAAAGTAAGATTCTTTATTCCTCGTGAAACCTCATAAACCCGTTTTTTTCGAAGATTCTGATGTACGTCAAGAATTGTAATTCTTCAATTAGTACACTGAGAAGCCAAGGTGAGTAAAATTTTCAAAAATATTTGTAAAAATTTTCAACCTAGTCCGTAAAGCGATCCCAGACCACTAGGATGAAAATTTTTACCAACTAGGTATGTAATTTTCGTCATTCTGGCTTGTAATTATTGCGTCTCTAGTTGGTAAAAATTTTATTCCCCTGTCCTGTGATCGCTTTACCGTCTAGGTTGATAATTTTTACAAATATTTTTTTAATTTTACTCACCTTGGCTTTTCAGTGTACCGCATTCAACAAAACTTCTAATTGGCGTTGGAATAAAAAAAACAAAAGTTCTATAAAAAACGTTTTATTCCATTTCAAGATGCAAGGTTGCTTAGAAAGTATTAACTTTAACTTCTAGAGCCGAATGCTTCTGATTTGAAACTGCGGTTTCATTTTTCTGCTCTTTTATTATTCCAAACGGATAGAGAAAACGTTTACCGCAAGCTGATTACAATCTGTGTTTCCAGACACCAATTTCGTCATTGCAAAATGCATTTGTCATCAAGTTCCAATACCGGTCGTGTTTAAAAAGGCATCGGAAACCACAAGATTAAAAAAATTTTCTAGATTCAACGTCGAAATACCCTACGGTAATTATAACATTTCCTCTCATTGTTTCGCAGGCCGTTGCGCGAATCGAAACCGCAGATCAAATCATTATTGGCTCGTTTGCGCGGCTTTCACCTCGTTAGCCGGGGAGCAGCGACGCCGCGAATGCAATATTAATTCGGCGAAGGAATATCTGAATTTTGCATCGCGGCCGCGGGACCTTAAATATCCGAAAAGTCAGCCGGGCGCGGGATTGCGGTAAACGAGCTTGAGTAAACGCGTCGTATTAATGAATTAGCACGCCGCCCCATATAGCTTATGCACACAGCCGACTCGTCCCGCGTATATTCCGCGTGAAACGAGCCGTAAACTAAAGCTTGCGTGCGCATCTGCAAGTGCGTCCGGCTCTCTATTATCGTGCACGAGCAGCCGGCGTTTTGTCGACGAAAAATCTCCGTCGCGACAGATAAAAATCCGGGAGCCTTTCGCCGTGTCATTTATCGATACGCCGAGATAACCGGAGATGACTCCATGCAGAAGCTATAGTACTTCTCCTCGTATATCTCGAGCTGTTTTTCTAGGCGCCCGCGAGAATGGAAAAGGCTGGAGGAAAAAGGTGAGCGGTGCTAGACAATCGGCCGAGCGGAAAATGATTATCATAATGACCGATTCTGCGCATGCGGTTGGCCCGCTCGTCTCGAGAGCAGAAAGAAAATACCGCGAGAGCAATCTGCCGAGGAGAAAAAAGAAGCGCGGAGCAATAAGGAAATGCAGATCGGCGTGTCTCGATCGAAGGCCTGCCTGCCTGCGTTTGCCTGCCATTTCTATCGCTCCATTTCGCTTATCCCGAGCGTGCAGACTCGCACGCGGCATTCTTTCCCCGGCTCTTTGTTTGCCTAGCGTTCTTCCGAGCTTCTCCTTCTTCTTTTTCCCCGCTGAACAATGAGTAGGAAGGCGCCGGCTGCTACGCCGACCGAACCTTTCACGCTTGGCTTTTCGCTTTTTTTTATTTAATAAGCTGACAAGATTCTAACTCACTTTTTACTCGCTGCAATTTCAGCTCGATCTGGAATGTCGATGTTTCAAAGTAGAACCGGGCCATTTTTATGCGGTAATGCAAGTGCCGCTGCTATGTAAATCACGGGGCAAATAACATTGGTAAAGTGTCGCTAGCAGAAATAGGATGAGAGATTTATTTTTAGATCTGCTGCGCTTACGAATACAGTTTTATAGCGCGTCTTGATACATGGCCTCTCCCGGAAGGCCGCGAGATTCCGTTCATCAGTGCGCAATTAGCATAAAATTGTGCCGATAAATAAGGCTCCACGGCGCTCTCTTTAAAGGAATGCCCGGGAAAAAATTCCTTTCCAGCAGCTCTAATAAACAAATGAGTTCTGCATCGCTAGCCAGCAGCGCAGCCGGCTATTTTTCAGGCGACTCGCGAGCGTTCGATTATTCCGAGCGACGCGAACTGCTCGCTCGAGTTCAGCGGGGCGTTTCGATCGCGTACCGTTTGGAAATTGAGCTGCTTCGGCGATATGCCTTTGTAGCTGCTATTGGCTCGTTCGAACAACTCTGTACTTCGCTCTGATGCTGCCGTTGTTTCTTCTTCTTCTTCTTCTTCTTCTTCTTCGGCGGGGCTTAGGTTTTAAATCAAAGTACCCTTGGAACGGAGAGCGAGAGGAATCTCGTTATTTCTTACTTCTCTTTTTCCCGCAGCCTGTGTCTGCGTTTGCGTTTGCGTTTGCGTTTGCGTTTGCGTGGGAAAGTAGTGCACGAAAATCAAAGTAATTGGACCTGAATGGCTGCAGTTTGTTTATTAAGCAGATGGATTTGTATCTGCCATTGGTGGTCTGGCATTCTGGCATTCATTACAACAAAGCTGCAATATTAATATTCTTACAAATTTAAAAATTTGCGGTAGGTGCATGAACAAAAACTTTATATTTAGAGACTATTATCAATAATATACCCGAGATGTGCAAAATTAAATTTCTTTTTATATTATTTAAAATATAAAAAGAAATTTAAATTTAGAATAGTACTTACATGTGATACTGTGTGCCTACATCCCTGCAACCATTCCGCTCTAATCTAACAAATTGCAATAGCAAAAATGAAAACATATTCTAGTATCACTGTGTACGATATGCAGCGAATCAGCGGAAGCGCAAAGGATTGCAATTACAAATATAAGCTACATGACCAGTGGTGGTGACGCAGGTTCAGATATTTCGGAACCGTCACTTTTCTTTCAAGTTGGAATTGTCAAATCAAAAACGTTAGAACTGGAAAAATTGTAGATTTTTATATGCGGGGTGATGAGACAAAAGTGTACATGCGGCCGCTGAGCTATAATTTGAAGTTGATATTTGCTTGCCGCTTTACAGCTCGCATATTGCACCGTATCGCAAAAAACTTTTTTTTTTCGTATGTTTTCGTATTTCGATTGGATTTATCTGCCGATCGTGTAGCAGTAAGTAAACCCGCCGCTGAAGTATCGGAATTCTTTTTTCGAAAGTTCACTGATATCTGAAGCTTTTACGCTTTCTATTCCCCCGTAGAAAGTTCCGCGCTAACTTAAAAATCATTTTTGTGATTTATTCCGATCACAAACGATTTTTATTTCCTAACAGTATTAATTTATTGGCATTTTTGGAGAAAATAAATTTTTCCATGAATTATACTTTAGACAATAAATGAAAAGCACATAATTATTTTTTAATAAACATGATATGGTACAATTGCGACATCCATACGAAACTGTTCAATCAGAGTTCGGTAAAATAATATAATGCATTTTAAATGTCACGCGCAATTGTGACCATCGATCTTGAATGAACGAAACGGAATAAAGGGAAATTAAAGCGGTTTTATTTCCAATATTGACATTTTGATTGACAACATCGATTTCCATTCTAATTAATTACATAAAGATTAAGTAAAGAATGAAGATCCTTTATTTAGCAGAATAATTGTTTAAAATTAGATTGCCAATAATGTTAATTAAATAAATTAAAATACTTTTCCTTCTATACATTGAGTAAAAGGTAAAACCTTACACTGAGAAAAGTTTTAGGGTTAAATTTATTATAAAAAGTCGTAAAAATTACTATTTTCTTTTGTAAAGTAAGGACATACTCTAATTTTATCAATTTTTGCTAACTCAAATAGTAATTTTTTTGAATGAGTTTAAATTTAAAAAAATTTTAATTTTATTTTCGTTGTTTGTATGTGAAGATTCTGGGGTAATAATGTAA
>UCOM01001483.1:0-40348 GCA_900474385.1 Ormyrus pomaceus
GGGGGGGGGGGGGGGGGGGGGATAGTTCAAAATCGCTCGGATCGGAGGTTTTCAGCTTGAAAAATGACCCCGGGAGGTATATGTAGCTTTTGCAGCGGCTATTGGAAAAAATTTAATTACGCTGCGGACTTTTTTTGATTTGTAATATGATGTTTGAAAAATTCTGCGGGCTGAATTTACTTCGGTTTCGAAGGGAATAAGCAATGTAATAAGTCGTTTTTAAAAAGGGTAGTAAGTATAGTTCCTACGATGAAAGTTTAATTAAAGGGAATTACTTTTATGGAGCTTATTTATAATTTGTTGCATTCTGCTATTTTAATGAAAATTGAAATATGCATAAACTTTTCGTATTAAATAGAGTTTGCAAATTCGGTGAAAGCATAACAATAATTTAAGCATTGTTAAAAAATTGAGTAGCAGTGATTCGTGCTGCATTCTGCGACTGTTTTCAAAGTTCGAAATTTATTGAATATCATAAAACATTCATAAAGTTTTCAAAATTTCAATTATTTCGATAAATACGCGTGGTTATTTATTTATTTCAACGTGCCGAATATCGTAAAATGCATTCAATATTCGTTAACTAACACATCTATATTACTTTTTCAGTTATTGAAATAAAATGGTTAATAGCGAAAAAAGTAACGAATATACGAGACAATTTTTTCGAATTTATTTAAAAAAAAAGAAGAATAGATTTTTAATAAATAACTATTTTTTAATTTAGAGCTTGCTAACAAACTTTTTTTATTAAAATTTTTTATTAGATTATTCCGTTAAAATTTTATAAATTTTTTTAACTCCGACGTATCCAGAATCTTTATTTAGACAATTTCCTCGACGTTTCTCAGCACCACCCAGTTGCATTTTTACCAAAAAGTACAATAATAAATTTATAAAACGTACTGACGCAATATTGGCTGCAAAATCTGCCTTCTTATTACCATTGAATTTTCGAGAAAGTATTTTTGAACCGCATCCAAACCGAACGTTCCAAAAAATTTTCCCGATTCTCCTGACTCCTCCCAAGCTGCATGTCGCTGCTGAAAAACTCGGGCCCGCGCGATGCTTATCCAAAACTTTCGAGCTGACGGGGCTTGTCTAAAAATCGGCCCTCATTTCAGAAGTCTTAGTATCGGCCGTAAACTGGCGTGCGCGCGACTGGAAATTCATCGCGACTCGCGAGCGTATAACGCAAACGAGCCTCGAGAGCTTCGGCAAGAGGAGAGAGGAAAAAAGTTCGAGCTTTTCTATATACGTATATATACGTAGCGGGAGAAGTTTAAAAGTCTCTTTATCCCCCTCCGGCGTAGCCCCGTCGGTGGAGGGCAAGAACGTTTGACTGCCTCGAGAAGTCCCTCGAGCCTTTCTTATCCGGAGCCGACGTCGGCGCCGCCGCCGCCGCTGGCATACACTCGTGACCCCCTTGTGTCGGGAATAGTTTGGGCGGTTTCGCGAGGCTCAAGATAAATAGTTGTTAAAGACCGCGGGCGAACACACCGCGCCGAGTATGTGTGCGC
The DNA here is from genome assembly GCA_900474385.1 of Ormyrus pomaceus. Lineage (NCBI taxonomy): Eukaryota > Metazoa > Arthropoda > Insecta > Hymenoptera > Ormyridae > Ormyrus > Ormyrus pomaceus. Next base: position 1,521 of record UCOM01001483.1, read on the forward strand.
AACCCGCGAGGGTGTCGGAACTTTGCTCAGATTGCGGCGCGCGCGGCTTCACGCTTTAATTCCTTAAGGGGTGATCGCTGCGTTCGAGGCTCCTTTTGCTGTTTATTCTTTGGGATTCATATATTTTTGGTGGGAATTTTTCGACGTATATTAAGCTATTGCGTAGCCACTTCAGAAGCCCATAATCAAACTGTATGCATATTTTGTTGCTAATTTGTTACACCGTACCCGATTTTATTGCTCCAGTTGTTCGCCGAGAAAGAACGGATACGCTAACTTAAAATTAAGCTAGCGATAACCACTCTTTCTATCTCCTGATCTTATAAAGATATCAATACGAGAACGGCGGCATATTTTGTTGCTAATTCGTTACTCCAGCCGATTCCCAGAAACGTGACCCACGCTAACTTACAACTTAACATATTAAAAACTAATGGGCTTTTTGAGCAACAAATTAGCAAGAAAATACGCCGCCTTTCTCGTATTGATAGCTTTATCAGGTCAGGAGATAGAAAGAATGGTTACGTTAGCTTAATATTAAGCTAGTGTATCCACTGTTTCCCGGCGAACGGCTGAAGCAACAAAATCGGGTACAATGTAACAAATTAACAACAATATATGCATATGGTTTGATTATGAGCTTACGAAGTGGCTGCGCTAGCTTAATATACGTGGAATTTCGCGTGGGAACGGAGTTTTTTAAAAGCTCCGGCGGTTAATTTTGCAAAGTGAGGTGTGCCATTTTGGTTAGTATATTCATTTAAAGTTTTACCTCTTATTCCTTTAGCTTATTTTGTTGAACGATTAACTTTTGTGGTGCAGTCGTGCGTTGAAACAATTTGGCTCAGTTTTAACTATTTTAATTGCCTAGTTCATCTTTACACATATTTAATTCCAGCTCTTTCGGTTGGAAGAGATCTGAAAGAAAAATTCATTAAAGTTTAAAACTAAAATTTCATTAAAAACCGCTTACTTAGAATTTAGCCTCTTTGAAATTCCCAGTATGTTGCCGTTTTAATATAAACGAAATATCACCTTGAAGGTTATTTAAAATAACTCATTTATATAATTTATTTTGAATTTCATTCATTCTTTATTTTGAAAAAATTAAATAAATCTGCAAATATAAAGCAAACTACATTAATTTACTAATAGTCCTTAATTTTGCATAAAGAGATTGAATTTTAACAATACAATTACAATTTAATTTAATTTAATTTAAAGCAATGACAAAGTATAAATTACAAGAAAAATCTACTCATTCTCTCGATACCTATAAATTAAATAATTATCCCTTTCTCGCAATCGGCCATCATCAGCCCCCTTTGAAAGAACTCCGCTTCAAAGGCGCGCAAAGCATATTCAGCCGAATTCCCCGCGAAAACTTGGCCCCGTCGCAATAAAACTCCCTGAAAAGTAAAATCCGCTTTGCCCTCTCGTACCGGAGGGGAACCCGGGAGCGAAGTTTCGCTCGGACGGGGGTGGTCCTCGAACTTAATGGGGCGTCGCCTCCTCGGCGTCAATAGCCTGCTCGCGGTCAATGCCTCAGCCCTCCGGGGATAACCCGATTACCGTTCGTCGAGTGCTTCGTTATAGGCAGATTTGCGCGTCTTGCGCCGCAGGACTAATCACGAGGTAGTTCGGCCTCGTTAACGGCCGTCGACGGCCGAGCCCCGTTAATGGCCCGGGCCTGCGAATACGGTTATTTCAGGCCCGCTTTAAACGCCACCTCGGCGGCTGACGAGGGTCGCGCTCTCGGTTCTCACTGGACGACGGATCGTTGTTTTTGCCCCGCTGATGGCTTAAGTTGCAGTTAAGGCGAGAGGAACGACGGCTTTTAGCGCCTGATTGTTTCGTTAACTTGCGAGGGCTTTGATACGACAGAGTTAATTATGGTATACGGTATGCAAGGCAGTTTCTTGTGATACTCTGAGGAATGAGCTTTGCTGGCGAAAATTTTAAAGCGCCGTACTTGATTCTGTGTTTGTTAATGTCGTGGAATGGTGACTGTAAGGTGTATTGCAGGCATTATGCGAAACTAGGAAAGTCATTTTGCAACTTTGTTTGCACAGTTGCGGCTGTCCGAAGTTTATTATTATTATAAGAGTTTAATTATAATGTTGAGTGCAAGAATGATAATGCTGCTGTGGGCATAATATCTATTATTACTGATAAATTGATGGTTTCAATTTGAAAAATAACTCTACCACATTGCCGATGTAAAAATCCAGATTCAACGTCAAATATATTTATTCTTTAAGAAAATAAAATAGCTCTGTGTCAATCTTCACGTGGCCGAGGGCACCGCAAGAAAAAGCCTCACCCTCTCCTCGACCCAACTATCCCCACGCGGTAATCTCAATTAAAGCAACAACCCAAAAACTTTCCAGTCCTTAAATTCGCCGACAACCTACTTCTTCGGAAACTCGCTCCCATAACAATCCATTACCTCTTCGTCTAGCACTAAGAAAAAAAAAAAAAGAAAAAACGGGGTTGAGAAAATCTCCAACAATAATTAAAGCCGCGGCCTTTATCTCCCGGGGCGTGCGGCCGGGCATTAATCAGCGCCTTAAGAAGTGGTTCGCTCGTTAAGGCTCGCGTCTCTCGCCCGTTAATCGGGGCGCGTGCGCGCAATTAACGCGATAATCGACGATTCGCCACCCCGAGAGAAAGCTGGGGGAGCTATCGATCAAAAGGAGAGAGCCCCCGCTTTGAGAATCCGCGGATTAAATCGGCTTTTAAGACGCTCTCTTTCCGCGGCTATTAATACCTTATATAGCCCGGGGCCCAGGTATATATACCCCCCGGGGGGGGGGGGGGGGCAATGCAAATGAGGATGCAAACGAGGCGGCGCCCGCGCGCCGAGCAATTAGGAGCAATTTCGCAGGTAGCCTTGCCGCGGCGCGAAGAAAAAAGCTCGGGAGCTTCTCTCCGGGGCGATCCATTTGAGGAAAAGTCTCGTCGTTTGCGACCGTCTTCTTTCAACGGCCGCCGCCGCGAGTCGCCGTTATGGGCTTTGGGCTGTGCGGTGCAAAGGGGCTTCTCTCGACCTTATCGCGAGTGATGTGTTGCGGTCTTTTGCCGGGCTCGCAAGAAGGCGCAAAGGTAAATGACGGTGATTAAATGTGGGATCTCTTTTAACGGGACGATTATAATGCTTTGACTTTGATTTTGGGCGTTTAATTTATGGAAGCTGCTTTTTATTATATACTCAATCGCGATGCACATTAACTATGTTTAAACGCGAAATTAATATTTTTAATTTCGGAACAAAGAATATTCGTTCGAAATCAAAACGATTATTAAAAGCTTATTGAAGCACAGTCATTATTGTATTCATTAGCTGTTAATTTTACGCATCGAGCGCGAACCCATAATTCATCGCGTAAGCAAATATTTTACGCTTAAACAGACTCTAAAAAATTACGAGCCGCCCGATAAAAAGCCAACGAACGTACATTATTTTTCAATATCTCGAGAGCTAACTGGCGCAATTTGTTCGAATGAATCACTTTAGCTACTTCGCAACAACTGAAAAGTGCCATTAATAGCAACTCCCGCCCAAGTATCGAAGTGCTCAATCATGCTTTCAGCCGAACATCACAATTATACCGCGTTATCTCCGACTATAATCGTGATAAACGTCCTTCGCTCCGTTATACGAATAACGGATCATCAACGCGAAACTTAAGTGTGCCCAGCGATCGACGGCGGCGGCGCGATGTTCGTCGCTTGAATTATTCAGAACGCTTCCGTCCAAGTTCCGCGTAATCCCCCGAACTATTTTTAGCCCCGCGCCGACGAGCGATCGCAGTTATTATTTGCCGAGCGATGAGTTATCGGCCTATGTTTCGTATAAATATCCGCAAAAGTTCGCTCGGAAAGTTTGCGAGCTCCGCGTGCCGATTATGTGAACTATGCGGGAAATGCAGTGTGTGCGGCTACTTTGGGAGTGCCGGAATTCTTTGCCCGGTAATTTATGATTGTTTCGTAATTATACAGAGAAAGTTTTTATCACGTAGGAAGGCTATTTTGTAATGGATGCAGAATTTTTATGTGCGGCGGCTCGATTCGAAGTTTGCGCTGATTGAGGAAATGGAATACATTTTGAATAAATACGCAGCTGGAATATAAATGCTATGTACGAGTTTCTCGAATTAAAAGTCTTTTTAATGGAGAGCGAAAAAAAAACAGCGAATTAACACGCGTCAGAGTTATTGTCAAAAGCGAAATTTTTACACAATTCGAACGACTGTTTTGTATTGCGTTTCCAGGTCGAGTAAAACGTAAATATTGATTTAATTGATATTTAATTCAAATTCAAAATGTGCATTCGCCACAATACACTAATAAAAAGTACAGTAGAGAGCATCGTGTCTGTTCTACAATTCAACCTTATTCACGAAACTAATAAAGCAGATAATAAAAATATTCATTCGAAATAAAAAAAAAGCGCATCGAGTAAAATAGCTGCGATATTTCCTTTCGCGGGACAAGGCGATCTCTTTCTCCTCTCTAAATACCAAAAGAATAATAAAGGCCGCCGCTCTCGCGCGAGTTCCCGGGATTATTCAAATACGAGGGAGAATACCCGAGTCGAGAGCGATTTTTCCTTCTTAGCATCGGGGAGCAACTACATTTCAAATCTTCGCATTTTCATAATGCACATGCGCAATGCAAAAGACAAACTCGCCGCGGCACTGTCGTATAGCCTGCCGCTTTATTTTCCCGCGAATTCCCCGAGTTTCGCGAAGGAGCAGGGAAGAGGACGCGACGCCGCGAGAGAAAGAGAGAGAGAGAGAGAGGGGGAGGAAAAAATCCTTTGACTTTGGCATCCGGCTTCGCGCGCTTCCGATTTTCCATCCGCTTTCGCATGCAAAGATGAATGCAACCTTGGGAAAGAGAGAGACAGGGAGAGCATCAAAAGCTCGCAGGATTTCGCCGTGAGCGGGGCGGAAATGCACGTACGGCAGGCTTCTGCTGGGGGAGGAAAAAAAATATATGGGTTACATTCGTCAATCGAAACCCACTTCCGCCTCGGCCTTCTGGCTCGTTTCCAGAAAGACGCCTTTGCAGCTTCCTTTCTCTTTCGCCATTTCTCTCCTGGCTCGCTCTATCTTAGTCTCCTGTCGGTCTTTTGCTTTTCAGACCTCTCTCTCTCTCTCTCTCCCCCTCTCTCTCCCTCGGCTTTTTTCGCGAGAGAGAGCCAAGCCAGTCGGAAGTAGCGAGAACGCTGACGGCCTACGGGTCACCGGAAATGACTCAGCCGCGTTTGCTTTACGCCGGGAGATGACGATTTGAATCTGAAATCGATCCGGATTCGGAGCCTTGAGGCTCCCTTTGCCGTGCGCTGCTTCTGCATTAATATGTCGGATGACGGCTGTATTTCGGGGGGGACATTTTTATTGAATCCCCCAGGGTTGGCTTGCTTCATAAAAGTTTATCGAAACCTTCGTGGCGGCCCTTTGGGTCGCGTATGTAAGCCGAGTGAAATTCAGCTCGGGTATTCCACGTGCTGCGGCGGAGGCAATTTTGGGAAAAGGATTCATTAAATTGCTGATCAATCGGAAATGTCGGAGGCAATATTTGCCGAATTAAATAGGAAATGCTGCAGCGTTTTAAATTTTAACTTTTATATTGATGTAAAGACGAACATTTTTTAAAATAAATTGCTGCAGATTAAAATGCAAGAAGCATGTTTAAAGGCATATATTCAGCCGGGTAATCACCGCCTCTTATCAAAGCAGTTTCAAAATAAAGACATTTATTTTCCCCCTCGTAGTAACCACCTTTACCAAAGATTAAACGAAAGGCGACCCGCTTGCCAAAGTTTCGCCAGAGCCGATCACTTAGCGTATAACTAAACGATCTCGCAAAGCCCAACGGAGCTTTAAAGTCGAGCCTCCCTCCTGTCATTAGGGCGACCAGTTCTAAGAACACAACTCCTCCGCGACGAAGGGATAAAAGGTTTGTTGGCTCGGCTGCGCGATTCCGTTACGCCGCGAACGTTACTCTCTTTCTCTTGCTCTGTCTCTGATAATCGGAATGCACTTCGCTGCGGCGTTGGCGACGCTCCAAAGTCGGAGTCACCCTTTTTCTTTTTTTTTGCTCGATAACGCGCATTTTTAGCCGCGAAGTCGACGCAACTTTGAACGCGACCTGCAACGACGGAGGATAATAATTCGTGCGAAAGGCTGACGCGGGGTGCGTTTACCCGTTTCTTCGCGGGGTGTATAAATCATCGGCTGATTGATTAATTAGCGTGGACTCGTTGTTTGCGGTCGGGCCATTTTTGTTTCGACTTTGCGCTTTATTCTGAATTATGAGTATAGTTCGCCAAGTAAGTTCGGACGATCTCCGTCTCCGGCTCCCTCGGTCATTACGAATATGTTCCCGCAGTTGAGGTAATCGCTGCTCTTGCGAACCTCCTGCTACTCCGACCGTCCAATTATGTTCGATTGCAAGACATTTGGAGACGACGTAAGGATGATTTCTTGGGCTCTGGAGAATCTGTTGAACGTGCAATTTTTTAAATAAACAAAAGTAGGCCGTTCGGGGAATAACTCTCTTTAAACCTCTCATAAATTTCAACTTGAAATAGTATAACCATAAAACGAGCAAAAAGTACAGCGAACGAAACACAATAATAGTTTGCCCGAAGAGTACCGGAGCTAAAATTTATTTTTATCGTACTCTCTTCCCCGTTTTTCTCTCAAGTTTCATTTAAGTATTAGTCTTTTAAAGATTCATTCATCTCCGAATGCTCGTCAGTGGTAGCGTGTATTTCGTATGCAACTCGCCCGCGAGCAAATGAAATTACGCAGAGAGAGAGCTTTCGCAATACGCGCAGAGTGAGTTTTGACGGAAAGAAAGATTTTTATCAAGGCAAAGGAATCCCCGGTAACCCTCGAATTTATTTTTCCCATTTGAATATTTCATTTGATTTCGGCGTTTTACTTTCTCGCTTCCTCGCGCGCCGGCGGAAAATTCGATTTTTACAGTGGCGGGGGTGTGTGTGCGTGTGTGTGCTACAAGCCGCCCCTCTCGCGATCGGTAGTTCCGGCGTTAAAAACGGCTTGAATTTCGAATCAATGTGGGCACAAGTAGTTGTACTCGCGCCGAAGCGGAGGCTAAATTGAGGGCGAAAGTCAAACTTTGGGCGGAGCGAGCGCGTGAAAAGATTTTCCTTCGATGTCGACCACTTTTAAAACTTGATCCTTCCCTCCTCCCCCTCCCCCTCTCTCTCTCTCTCTCGCGCTCTTTTCCTTTCTATTCTTCATTCACAGTCTGCTCCCCGTTTGTAAACTTCTCCCCGGGCCGGAGTTTGGCAGAGTCGAGTTTACGGCTTTGAATCTGCCTGCATACAGGCGTGCGTGTTGTGCACGTGCGCGAGTAAAAGAGAGAGAGAGAGAGAGAGAGAGAGAGTGTGAGTGCCGCGCCAGCGCTGCTGCTGCTCCTGCTACCGACAATTTTTAACGCCCTACTGTTTTTCTGACGGAACTCGAGCGGAAAACCCGCGCTGGAGCGAACTAAATTTGCATTTAATAGTTTCGCCAAGTTAGAGAGTAATTGTACGCAACTGCTTTTTGAAATTTTGGATTAATGCATTGTGATTTTATTCAAATTTTATGTACTTCGTCGAAGAATTTTTTGAGAGCTCGATGGTGAACCTAGTTTAGCTTTTTTTCGCAAATTGTGTTTTAAAAAAAATTATCGAATTACTCTCCTGGTAGAAATTCAAAAATAAAAAGTAGCTGCGGGATATATTCCGCAGTTTTTAGGTGCCAGTGACACGCTTTTTTTCTTTTATTCTACCAGTTTCATAGAATGAACATAATCATAAAATATTTAAATTTGCAGCTTACTGACTGCAGTGTGACCAAAGAGTATTATAAAATCAAATTATTTTTGAAAGCTAGTTATAAAAAAAAAAAATAACAACTTTTAGACGTGTCTGACTAAACTTTACTTTTATCACTGATCCATACCAAATTATTAAAAACAATCTGCTTTTTCACTGCGAAATGGACTTTTCACGTATTCGTCACGAAACTAACAAATACTACTTAAAAAACATGAGACTTCATAAACTTCATTACGAATCTGACACTCCAATCACCCTCCCTTAGCTAATAATAACGCGTTCGTCGATCAGCCCAGTTATAGGGATTCCATTCCTCCTCTCTCGCGTCACTGCAATACCATCTCCCCTTTCTAATCCTCGAAACAATAAGTTTTTTTTCCCGGCATCCGCGACAAATCCACGAGTGGCGAAGTGGTCCCGGCTCTCGCTAATCCAATGCGAAGCTTACATTAGAGCGTAGCGCACACCCCGCGCAGGTGCAGCTGCCGCGTTCCTCCGGGGGGAGGAAGAGGAGGAGGAGGAGGAGGAGGTGCGACGGTGCGCAAACCCACTTTGGTGCAGCTCGCGGCGCATTCAGGAATATCCGAGTTGTCAGCTGTCACGTTAACTCTCGCGCGCCAGTCCGAGAGCGAGAGGAATGCGATGCGTCGACGCGCGCCAGAGAGAGAGAGAGAGAGAGAAGTCTCCATACATAGTTAATGCGTGCGCAGGCAGGATGAATGCATCCGCGACTCGGTGAATAAATTATAGCCGTACGGGCGACATATTTTAGATCGCGAGCTGGTGCGTTCGATGCCGTCAAAGGGACAAATTAGAGGATCCGCGTCTCTCCGCGAGCTTTGCTTTCGTTTGACGCGCGTGGAATTGCAGCTAAGAGCGAGGAGAGGGATCGGTATGCCGGCGTCGAGGGAGCGCGGCTGGCTTTGGCTGCCGGAGCTCGGGCCTGAATGAAGACGCGTTGAATTTCGATCGCGATCCGCGCCGGGTTGCGTTTTTGCGCAGCCCCCGTTTATCGTCTGCTGCCGGTGGCCTCGTTGCCGGCGTCAAAGGTGCGAATGCTTGTAACCTTATCAGAGGCTTCAGTGGATTGTAGATTTAAGCTAATTAAAATAGATACGTGGAAATGTTTGTATCTTTAGGAAATAGAGGGAACATGATGGTTTTCGAGAGTTAATTGCTGCTGAATTGAATTTATTATAAGATTTTATAGTAGTACTAATAATGTTATCGATATGTGAATAAAGGATTGAAATCGAAATAGGTTACGCTTAACTTTCTGTTATATTATTATAAACGAATTGGATTGATCTTTATTGGGCTGAATAATTTATTTCATTAAATAAACGAGGTTCGATGAGTGTAATTGTTGCTCTTTAGTATCGGTAAACAGACCATTAAATCAATATTTGAAAATTGAAATGCGAATGCAATTTAAATTTTTGCTCCAATTTTTACTTCCACGCCGTGAGATAACAAATAAAATTTGAAAACTCGAAAATCTGCGTAGTTAAATTGATAAACTTTGTTAACTGCAAAAAAATTCCGAGTATAAAATGGTAAACGAAATGAAAAATCGGTTTAAACCGAAACGTTTTCGAAAAACTCCTTGCCAAAAGCGCACCAGCCACCTGTGCCTAGAACAACAGAGCGTCGCTGCATAAAAGGCCGAAACTTTATACCGCCGCTGGATATACGGCGCTTTTCGTTTCCGGGGAAGCCGCGACGAAAAAAAGGCTCGGCGGGGCAAAATAAAAGAGAAGCATCAAACGCCGCGTAAACCGTGCAATAAAACGGAGAGGCCTTTCTCTCTCTTGCGCAAAAAAGGCGGCACTACACGGCGTCGGAAGAAAAGGCGAAATATTTTATGCCGCTCGACGGCGCAAATAAATGCGGACGTTCGAAACTCAATTCCGCGCGATACGGCCGCCGATACAGTTATGAAATCCAATCCGAGTGGCGTATCGAATCCAAGGAGCGGGAAAAGACTTTGCGAGCCGAAGACTCCGAAATTGAACTCGCGCGGCGTGGAAAGTGGATTTAAATTTCGCCCCCCCCCCCCTCCCCCTCATATTCATAGGTCGACCCGTTACAACGCCGGCAGGCCGATTGGACGGGAGGAACGAAGTAATTGGATCTGCCTGGGCATGTATATATGAATGGGCTGGGCGGCGCCGCGGCGAATTAGCCCTTAAAACTTTGCGCGTAATGTGCGGCCCAAGCCCCGTTTATGCATAATATACGAATATATGTAAGCCCGCCGTAATCAGCGGCCGCTGAAAAGTTAATACCCCCCGACTATGGATGCGCCCGTCTGTCTCCCCCGTACACCCTTTTACACGCCTCACAAAGGCCCGGGCTCTCGCCTCGGTTTTAGAAGCGCTCTCGAGGTTGCGCGATGGATACACGTGTGTCTAGCTCAAAGATGGTCATTTTTTTATAAAGCTGCGTCTGGTAGCGATGAAAAAAGACGACAGGTTTTTTGGGTTCAACGTCCCGGCGCGGATGACGGTGTGTATAAATAAATTTTTATTATTCATTGGAAAAACATTTTTGAATAAATATTTTGCTATTGAATTTTTTGCAATACGTATTTTTCTATACATCTATTTTTTACCTATACATATCTAAAAATTAAATTCTCATGCATGTCTGTAAAAACCTTTATCCATTTGAGTACTAATTGAATTCCACTCAAAATTTTAATTCCAAAAATTGATGATCTTTTTTACAAATATTGGGAATTCCGGAGAGGCGTCGTTTTAATTTGGACAACGTTTTATTTGGTGTAAAAAAACGTCAGTTCGGAATTCGGATTAATTGGGAATGCGTAAAAGCGTACACATCTATCATGTACGACTCAATTGAAAAAAAAAGCGAGTAAAATAAATAAACTTTTCATAATATCGCGAACGCGAAGAGCATTCGTCTAGTCGAAAAAATAATCCCGAAATTAAAACAAATTACCATTCCGTACCAAAACCAACCAAATTCTCGGAGAAACCTAAGGCAGAGAGACAGATCCGTCCAACAGAATGCAGGAGAAGTCCATTCCAGATCGAGGAAAGGAGCGTTCACGCATGCCTCAGACAGAAATTGAATTCGGCCCGTAACGGCACTTGGGGGTCATTCGACCGGGCCGCTAAACGATTACTGCGATTACGTCCATCTCGGAGGAATCTCTTCGGCAGTTTAGATTAACGTCGTCCCATAAGTTTCCGCCCGGCAATCGCATTTCCCGCGTACGTGAGCATTACGATGATGGCAGGGACGCGGCCTTCCCGCGCATTTTATTCGCGAGAAACCTGCTCGCCGGGTTAAACCTCCCACCCCCCGCCGTTTTCAATTTTCGATAAGTCCTAATTGCTTTGCTTACGCTGCCAATTAAGGAGAGGAGGTCATTCGGGGGAGTTTGAGTTCAATGGATTTAGTTTTTTTTTTTTTTTTTTTTTAAATTTTATCTTCTTTGCGGGAATGTCTCCGAAGTAAGCATACAACTTTCGAGCATAATTTTGGAATAAGACACAGTTCGTAAACTAACAAGTAGTAAAACTAGGGTTACGTGACTTAATATTTAACTTGTAGTCAACTCCGCGTTACATTACTTCGCCTATTATCATTGACGAAACTTTGGTTCATTCGCATAACTTGTGGAATTCCTCGGGGAACTTATATTTAATTTTCTTAAATAGCGATCATTAGCTTAACCAAGTAATAACCAAAAGAATCGACCGCAAAGAAAAAGATCGCCCCGTTCATTAAACGAATCGCAAAAGGGGGCTGAAATTTAATTAAAAAATACGCTGGCAGCTCCGCGGTATTAAAAAAAAAAAAAGTTATAAACGCATAATCAATGTATTTACATAGCGCGCTCATTTCGCGCGACTCGTCTGCTTTTATTCTAACGATCAGAAGTGATAAACTGCGCGGGGCAAACATTGCTTAATTAAATAACACCCCCTTCTCTCCACGGAATACTTCGTGCCTTTTATTTCCACTTGAACCGCAACAGCCGAGCCGAGAGCGAAGCACAGACAGAGAGGAAAACTCGAGAGAGAGAGAGAGAGAGAGAAACTCGGGTTACTCGTATTGATGAATAGCCCTGATCCCAACGAGTGGATTAAGCTGACATTGAATGGGTTCGTTACTTGGCCTCGGTGGAGAAAAAAAAAGAAGAAAAAAAAACCGCCTCTTCCTCGAGGACGACAAAATAGCGAGCCATAATTCCGCCGCCGTTTATCGGCTTAACGGTAACTAAACGATATTACCCGAATCGATGAAAAACGAGAGCGAGATTCTGTCTGTGTTCACCGCGCATCGTTGCGGCGATCCACGAGCCTTTGTAATCCGCGACCAGGTGAGGTAACCCGCCTCTCTCTCTCTCTCTTTCTATCGGTTAATCGTTTCTACGAACGGATTTTTCGCTGAAATAAAAGCATTATATCGACCTAATTTTCGCGGACGTCAAAGGATGCAGTTTTCAGAATTGTGAATATTCGTCGCTTGTTGCCCGGTGAAGCGGATCACAAAAAGTAAAATTAATTGATCGGAAAATTCTGCGTATTTACTGAAATTGTTACAAGAATAGGTGGTTTTGATTAAACCAAGAGCTAAAAAGTCGATTTGGTCGGGGCAAATTCTTTGACATTTTTTAATTTACAAATATGCCGTTGAGAGTTTGAATTTAATTTTAATTTTAAAAGCTTCATGGAAATGTATGTAGAGAGACTTTTAGTTCTTCTTTGAATTTAAATAAATATATTTAATGTAAACGTTTTGAAATATTTAAACAATTACCAGATTCCTCTTTTATCGTCGAAAATTAGTACTTAAGTTATTTTATGAATTCCACATCATTGTTTAAACGAGTTAAAAATTTAACAGCACTCAAATTAAATATATTACCGAAACAATAATTCCGACTTTATTAAAAGCCAAAGTAAAGGGCAACAAAACTAAATTCCCAAACTAAAATGAAAATTCCCCGAAGGAGTCTGAATCACTTTAATAAATAGCATCGGAGGAGGTTACAATGCCCGGAGAGCGGGGCGAAATTCGCCTTCTTGAAATCTCACAATACACGGAGGAGAGCGGCTCGCCGCCAGTTGCGTAAGACTCCGAGATGCACGGGCTAATTACTCTTGGCGCTCTGCTCTCCCGCAGTTTCTACTCATAAATCCTCGAGGGGACAGTTTCGAGGCGGAGACAAGATTCGCGGGGAGGGAGAGGGCGGCCAAACGAGTTAAACACTCGCCAAGTCTTAAAATGATAAATTCATCGGGACGAGCGGTGAGAGAAACTTTTGCCCCACGTGGAAACTATATGCCCCGAGGTACTGCCTCTCTGTTGGTCGATTGATTTATTTACTTGGTGTTTCGCTGCAGGTCGGGTATGGAAGTTATTTAGGTTTTTTTTGGGGGACGGTCGACTACGGCGGTTCGTGAGTCAGATTATTCCTCCGAGTAGAAATTGAGATAAGGAAACTGGCAGACAAATGTGTTTTTTGAATAACTGTATGTATAAAGGTATAGTTTTATTATTAGAAACACGAGAAACATAAAGGAAACTAATGATATTATATACTATTAAATATTAAAACATAACACTATCGAAGGTAAATTATATCCTTATGGTGCAGCAACGAAATGTTAGCTGCCTTTTTCGAATATCAAACTTTATAAAATTCAGAATATTATTGGGCACAGCGTAAATATCTCACTAAAATTATACTTGTAAAATGCTCTCCGTGCATTCCCCTATACGCTCCCCGAATAAAAAGCCCGAAAATTTCCAGCTAACAAACGTTTGATATCGCAGCATTCCCCTAGTTCATAACAATGTAAATAAATTTGCAGCGCTTCGCTTCGAGGGCGAGCCCGGCCTGCGCGCAGCTTCGTCCAAAATGAAACGGAGGAAATTTCGGAAAACATACAGTCAGAACAATAACATTAGCCACTCTCCCTAACAAACGCAAAGAATCTCATTATCCCGCGCTGCGCCAGCAATTGCGCAACTACCGCGTTAATGCAGCCTGCAAAAGGACAGAGAGAGAGAGAGAGAGAGAGAGAGAGAGAGAGAGAGAGCGAGGATCCCCTTGCGGTACGCACATATACGCAGTCATCAGCAGCGGCAGCGGCAGCAGCAACAAGCTCGCAACATACTGGTGGAGGAACGGCGGCAGCCGGAGATACAATCAGAATTTGACACAGTCCAGCTCAGCTGCCGCTAACCGCAGAGGAGGAGGAGGAGGGAGAGAGAGAGATAGAGCAAAAAGCACACTGGACGCAGTCCATAAATTACGTCGGATTTTAGGTGGCAAGAGTTTCCCCGGCGGTAAAATACGCCGCAATCAGCTTAGGTGCGAGATAGTTGGCTATCACCTGGGTGTGGCGCAGATGTAAAGTCGCCAACTTGCGAGATGTACCGCCTCTCGCGCTTTCGAGGCCGTGCGGTCGTTTTGATGAAATAGCGCTTTTGTGCGCGGTTCTGGGTATCGATTGAGGAATAGTTTCTTGCGGGAGGGAGCGGCATTGGTGAGTTAGCTGTGTAGTTATGCGCCGAAGATTCGATTATGAACTTCCGCGGGAAGAGAACTGCGGAAGGGTGTAAGGGTTGGAACTCGGAATCGCGGAAAGGGATAGCGAAGCTTCGATTCCTTAATATCTGATAGAAATTACGGCGGAGTTCAATTTAGTGGAGCGCTGAGATTGGTAAGCAAGCGACACTTCCAATTTCAAAGTGACTGATCTTCCAGCATTCGGTATACCATTGTGTTTGATACTCAAATAATACTAATAATAATTAAAATAAATAATAATTTAAAATAAATAAATTCCTTAATAATAATAATTACTCATATATTATTTGAGTATCAAACACATTGCAACGACGATTAATTTTGAGCAAGATTTAAGTAGAATGATCAGATTGATTATTTGTAATTTTTGTAGTACCTTATTAAAAAGTTATTATAATAAGGTTTAAGATTAGAAGAATTCTTTTAATGAATTCTCCGTATGAAATTTGTAAAATTAATATTACCTTCGTAATTATTTCGAAGAATAATATCTATTAATAATTCAAACTCTTTAAAAAGTGGGTGCCGCGACAGAGAGATCGAAATTGGAATTCCATCGTTCCAACTTCTTAAATACTCACTTCGTGATGGCATTTCAATAACGCATCCTATGGTATATACTGAATGAAGGCCAAATCGTGTAAGCCGATTAATTGGGAAACGGCAGCTGCCTACGATTTCCTACTTAGGATTATTCAAAGGAATATCTTGATCGCTTTCCGTATAATTTCAATCGTGCCCAGAAATTTCATTACCTGGCGTTCGTTCAAATTCTTCTTTTCGCCCCCCAAATTTTGGTAATAAAATCCAATTATTAAATTTTCAGGTCTGGAAGAATGATATAATTGAGTCGCCATCATGAATCCAGCAACTTGAATAATGCTGATTAGCATATATTTAAGCTTAGCGTGCAATACGCTTCTTAAAGCAAGCACAGCTGTGGAGTATTAAGAGAGTGACACGCCCATATCCTTTGAGCCGACCCTTTGGGTACTTTATCAAAGCTAAATACACCTTACATAAAGCACACGCTTTCCTGCGTCCTGAATGTAACTCCACGAGAAGACTGCCATTCGGGAAAAAATGACACCGACAAGCCCGTTGTTAAGACTGTAGAAAAAAAAATATACGACGTACCTACATCATAATATCCCTGAATTTAATATCGGAGGGTCATTACTTTGCCGTCGTAAGCGCGATCTTTCCCTTTTAGCTTTTCCTCGTGCATGAGCAGCGTAAGGAAAAAGAGCGACGCACTGAGCAAAAAGGCGACGTAACGCGTTTGAAGGCGAAAGTCCTTGGCGCGCGAGGCGCGCTGGTAACGATTTGGTTGAATGCGCGAAAGGGACTTTAGTTGTATTCGATAGAAATATTAAAAGATGGAGGCGATGAATTGACGTTTTTCATGAGAAAAGAGAAGGTGCGCGCCGGTTTTTTACGAGTATCTTGGTGTAAAAATTCCCCCGGCGGAACGCAGTAAACTGCGTATACAAGCAGATTCAATGAGGGAACTCTGAAGTAGGTCAGCTGTAAAAATTTTATGAAAGATAAGATTTTAAGGAATGTTTCAATAGAGCCTTTTATGATTCTATGAATTTTTAAATGCTTTAATCTCTTATAAATGTTCGACCTCCTGTAGATGTAATTAGCAGATAAAATTAAGTTCGCATCAGACTTTTATTTGTAGGCAAGAAAATCTTTAGAGCGGCGTTCCTTATGAATATTATTGCTAAAGAAGTTTCAATGCGTACGAATTCAAAAGTCGGAGAACCGCAATGGAATTTCATGCGCAAGTTTATTCCATTTGACCGATATATAGACTGCGACGCTTTGAGGAGAATGAAATTTAGTCTTTTTACAGCAATGCAATTAGTTTTAGAATTGCTTTTAGGTCTCGCAAAGTAAAGATTTGAAGTAAATGCACGCGCTGCCTTCTTAACCATCTGAATTTACGGAAAATCTGCTTTACAAATCGTAATTACAAAATTCTTTGAAAATTCCGTTTAAATAATTTTGTAAACGATAAATAAATTTTATAAGACTGCTATTACTGCATTTATTACAATGGCCCAGATAAAAATTTATCTATCATTAAAAACACAAATGCCCCGAAGCTACATTTACCCGCGAAAACCACCAGCATTTCAATGCAGGACCACGATAATAACCAAAATTTCGCAGTTCATTGACAAGATATACGTAATTCATAAAAATAAAGATTACCGTAAAGCGTAATCTTAAAGCGGAAATATCCAGAGCATTAGCCGGTCTGTAAGAGCGAAAGTATAAAGCGGCCCCGTCGAAGGGTATAACGTACACAACGACCGTCTAAATGGGGGGGAAAAGGCAGTCATCGACGAATAAACGCGCGTGTATGCTTATAAAAAAAGAGTCCATCTTCCGGCGCTCTAACCGTAAAGGTTACTTTAGTCTTCCCCGGTGTCCTCGCCGCAGCTTCAAAATGTTTATGGGTCGAACGACCGCGTCAGGCACGGTTTATTTTATCTCTATTGCGGCCCTCTCGTGGCGGCGCTGGCAGACAGTGCGCTTAAATGGTTTTCGATCGGGTTTTATCCGCGGCGGCGGCGGCGGCGGCGGCGGCGGCGACGCTACGGTTATTTCTCTCGGCGGATTCCAGGCCGCATTTCGTACTTCTACGCGGCGCTCCATTATGCCGTTAAGACTCTAAGGGGGTACAGAAATCCAGGCACGACAATGTCGCAATTGAACCCTTTGCTCTTTGGCTGTATCGCCTTTCGCGCGGGAAATAACCGAACTGAACAAACAGCCAGACGGCAAGTGCGCTGGATGCCGGGATTATGGGATGATTTCTTGTAAGTATGTATAAGGATCGGCGCGGAAGTGTTGCGGGGACGAGGGAAATGCAGTTTAGCATCGATGTACGAAGTGTTACGAAGGTAGAGGGTATTACAGCTCTTTAAAAATTGACAAGCCGAAATGGAAATTTTAATTGATTTATGTATCGATAAGAAATGTATGGACAGTTTAAAATTGCAAGCAAAGTAGACATGCTGTAGCTTGAAATCTGATGCTGGAATTGATATTGTTTATTACAGAAATATAAAGTATTTGATCCTATTGTATATATTCTTTATCAAATTAGAAGATTTTTTATTCGTCGCGGTCAAAACAAAATAATATCAATCGCAAACTTTTATAATCCGATATACGTTTTACGCAGTTAAGAGACAATTTTTAAATCGAAGATGACACTCGAAATTGCAGAAAAAAATGACAAAAGGCGGCGCGGATACAAAAGCACCGTAAAACTAAAGTGCCGGTGGGACAAACTCAACTCGACACTCAATACTCCAATCTTAAATTCCTATTGGCCCGTCGCTTTCAGCGAAGCGCGCACTCCAATATACTTTCTCCTCCCGCATGCAGAGCGCATCGCCTCTCGTAATTTCGCTCGCGTTAGCATCGCCTGTTTGCGTAAACACCTTTACAGCCGCTGCCACCGCCCCGTGCACAACGAGAGCTCTATCTCCGATACCTGTGTGTGTGTACGTACACGAGAGAGGGAGAAAGCGTCGGTCGTCGAGGTGCAATTAGGCGGTTGCACACGTGGCAACGTGTTCGCCTCCTCCGCTTCGTGCGCATTTTCTCTCTCCCGTTACGGCGAGGGACGCCCCTCGAAATATGCAAATCGCCGATAGGCCTTTGAGAGCTCCAGTCCCTTTAATACAATAATACAGCGAGCCCGGGCACTTTAGGCGGCCCGAAATTTATTCCCCGCGCTCTCTCGCGGCACCTCCCGCGGTTTAATCTCCGCTGCACTCGTCGCTGTCAACGGTGCATAATGAGCCCGGCCCGAAAAAAATAGGCTTGACGGAGATGCGGTCTTAATGCGAGCGCGAGCGCGGCTTTCTCTCTCTCTCTCGCTCTCTCGCTCGAGCCCGAATTAGAGCGTCAGATGTATTAATTGTAATCACGCCGCGGACGGGATAATGTTAATCCTGCAAATTGCGGACTTGTTTATACGTGGCGCCGGGAGATTTAGGGGGCTTTAGCTCGTATTTTTCCCTTCTGGTTTCCCGGAATATAAATTTATGGAATTCCCTCGAAAATGCGAATGGAGAGAGAGCGCGAATTTATCTTTTGTTTACCCGTCTTTTGGCGAACCGCGTTATGAGGTGCTATTTTTTCGGCTGCGTGTTTGCTCAGGGAGAAACCGAGGGAGACGAGAGAGAAAGATCTTATTGATCTGGCAGGAGTAAACGTCTGAATTTTGAAAAGGATGCTCGACAGCTTTATCGACGCTACTATATTATTCCTTTGGGTGGGAATTTGGAGTAAAAAGAGTAATGTTTGAGATTTTACGTAGGCTGAGTAAAATGGGCTTAATATCTGGATAAAATTCATTCGATTTTAGACTATTGTCGTGGCTAATTATTAAACTGACAATTCCGAATTTGCAGCTTCGCGCATCATACAATTTTTATCGATAGAGTATCACCTTTGATAAAAAATATCAATATGGGAACATGTATCAATTACGTGTACAGAGTAGTGGATTAAAAAAATATCTTTTTCTCTATTTTTACCTTTTAGGTAGCATTAAAATGTACTTTTTTAAAATAAAGCCTTTGATTTTCTTTGAAATTATTTGAGTTGTTTTAGCTTTCATGTTTAATATTCCGCTTCGCGAATCCGTGAAATTATTTTAAAACTCACAATCCACTTGAAAAGCACGCAGTGTCAAAAGTCAAAAAGACTTTCCTTTCTAAAAACTAATCGCGTATCTCCGGTAAAAAAAACTTTCAATAAATAAAAGTAATCGACTCAAGCCTCCCCGGAGTACAAATTGAATAAAAACGTTAATCGCAACATTTTCACGCGAAGCTTCTACAACGGAAGAATAATCCAACACCTTCTCGCGCTCTCGACTTTGTATTAAAGACTTCTCACTCGCGCTATCGCATCCGCACCACTTGATTTTTGATCTCCGAAAGCCAGCGAAATTGTGCTCGCGCTCGCGCCGCAAAAAAAGACTTCCATTTTTCACACCCTCGAGTTTGAAAAGCTCCCCCTCCCTCCCCTCTCCTCCTCCGAGCCCAGGGCGTTTTAACGCTCCTGTACACACGTTACCCGCCGCCTTATCTGTTCGGCAAAAAAAAAGGACGACAGAGATAGCATTGGGGTTCGCCGGCTGAGTGTGGATTATCGGAATGTTGAGTGATCGATAACCTTCCGATCTGCTATCCGGGCATTAATCTCGCTTTTAAATGTATTTTTCGGCGGAGGTGGCCCGCCGCTGCTGCTGGCAATTTACGGGAGAGATTTTGCCGGAGATTTCAGAATAATTTAATCCAATTTTAATAGAAGCGATTTTAACGACGGCTGAATCGAGTTTAAAAAAAATTAAAGCCGTTTACAAAGTTTCAAGTGGCAGTTCGTAATACAAACGTTTATCTATTGAAAACTAATGGAAAAAGTTATCGTTGTAAATATTTTCTTTATAAAAGAAATTACAAAATGTGGAACGATTTAAACTTGGCGAAGTAAATTACACGGATATATAACGGCAGCATTCTACACAAGCCGTACTTCGCCTCCGCGCGCCGTTCCCCCCTTAGTCGAAGTTCAAGGCACGGAAAAAGTTGCACGTCCAAAGTGGAGTTCCATAAATACAGGGCGCCCGGCAATTCTATAAAGCTAAAGTAATATAACAAATTTTCGCGCCGGCCGTTCTTAAACCAAGCTGAAACGTGACTCGGCCCGGAAGCGAGGCTCAGGTGTTGTTTGCCGCCGCTTCTCGCTCGATTAAACGAACGAGCGAGTCGTGTGCGCTCGCAATCGCTAAAAAGCCCCCCCCCCCCTCCCCCCCTGAAATTACTCCTCGCGAACACTTGAATATTCATCAAGCAGCGGGAAACATTCGTCATGTACCGGTCAGAAATCGCATTACAGCGACGGCACTCCGAGAGGCTCATCCGCAGTGGTATGAGTCCGCGTTCGCTCGGCCGAAGTTCGGAGATATGCCGGGTCGAAGAGGGGGGAGGGGGGCGGGACGTTCGATGATGCGCGTGATGACTGTGCGTGACGTCGAATCAGCAAGTTTGATAATGCCGAGGTCCAACTGAACAGCCCCAGTCATTACATAATTAGCTGCAGGGGTGTCTACTCAAGCAATTGACTCGGACAGAGTGGCAAAGTGCCCTCCGCCGTCGATAAAGAACTAAGTGCGATATATTGGGAATTAATTTGTATTGATTGTTTGATTGCATCACGAAGTTTGGACATTGCCTCCATTTTGATAGATTAATTAATTAATTTTCCATTTTGCATTTTCTATTAAAGTGTTTAGACAACATTGATTTGTGATTATTGCTGATTGGAATTTGATGAATGCACAATAACTGCATTCCAACGACTAGTAACTGATGAATGAACGATCGCAGAAAATTAGTTATAAATAATTCATCAACAGTAAACGAAATCGTATTCATAGCGCTGCAGTAAATAACAGCATGCAAGAATGTAAACTGAAATCAAGCCTCTAAAAGAATTTAATCAGATCCATAAAAGTCATTCTATTGAAGCTGAAAAGAGCATTTAGCTAACTTAAACATTGATTTACAGCAAGAGCTCCACACTAAAAAAGAGAAAAA
The DNA here is from genome assembly GCA_900474385.1 of Ormyrus pomaceus. Lineage (NCBI taxonomy): Eukaryota > Metazoa > Arthropoda > Insecta > Hymenoptera > Ormyridae > Ormyrus > Ormyrus pomaceus. The sequence goes on from UCOM01001483.1 coordinate 22,594, forward strand.
GAAAGGAAAAGAACGTCCGCTGCCTCGCCGTGAATAATGAAGCTAAAAAAATCGAGTGCAATAACGCTCTCGTCTTTGGCCGCAATCAGCGGAAAATGAACGTCATCCATTTTTCCCCTCTCCGAACATTGCCCTGCAAAAAAGGCCACCCGCATATGCCGTTCTGCAATCAGAGTGCTTCCTCTCTTTCAATCACTCCTTTATGCCCCTGCATATGCGCACATTGTCGAGCTTGTCTTACTTGAGAATAGTGATCAAAGAATGCCTTTGACCTTAGATGTTTGGCGTCAGCTTCGGGATCGGGAAATAATGAAAATGGAAATACGGACGGATCTGCAGAGAGATATGCGGTGTCGTCGTTACAGCGAAAAACTTTCTTTATTCCCCCCACCCCCTTTCTTATTCGAGTGTCTTTTTCCCTGCTCTTTTTACTTGCCTCGCGTCGTGATACTTTGCAGAGGGAAGAAACGTCGGGAGTCTGAAGTATCTCTCTCTCTCTCTCTCTCTCTCTCTCTCTATCTCTATCTCTCCATCTCTCTCGTTAAAGTCAAAGTGGAGAGGGCAAAGTTTATGGGTCAAAAGTTCTTTTTTGCAATTCGAAATTTTCGCCGAAGTGACGAAATATGAGCCCGAGTCCTTGATTGGAACAGAGTTTCATTCCTATTCGAGCGATGATTGTTCCGTGAAAAGAATAACAAATTTTGTGTTTTTTTTTTTCGTCGCCGTCGATTGATTGGAACGTTTTTTCACGCATTGGGTACTGCTGCGGTGGATTGAAAGTATATGAGACGTTTACATGATCAGAATGTCAAGTCCGCCGGAACTTTGTTGCCAGCGGGCCCGGCACTCTATATGCCGTAGGCAGTGGGGCACTGAACTATCCGGCTAATTATAAATAAATTGTGCATCGTGGTAACCGGGCGAATTTCCACGTCACAAATAACGTTGCTCGATTGATTCTAGAATAAAACGATTATTTAGGAAGGGTTTCGATGCGGTAAAAAATTGTTGAGCCATTTCTGTTGAATAATTGCTTATATTGTTATTTGAGGGAATAACTGGGCCGTGAAAAGAATAAAAGAATGGCAACATTTTTTCTATTGAAATGGTAATGTTTCAAAGAGAAAACAATTTTTTATTGGATCCAATTTGAATAAATCATGTAAAAATAACAATTTTCAAATCTGAAAGAACAATTACACCAACAACATGGAGATTATTTAGATTCTATTGTTACAAAAAACCTGCAGTAACGTTTTTACGATCGATTGTAATAGAAGTAATGTATTTATTGATAAAAAATTAGAATAACGATATTAAATGTTGGAGTATCTCTTATTAACAATTTGTAAACTTTCATAAAAGAAAGAAAAGTTGGTTCTATATTATAATAACTAAAAATTTTGCTTATTTAATTTATAATGAATTTTTTTATTCATTATTATAAATTAAATCAACTAATTTGTATAATAGTGAACGAAGCAACAAAAGAAATCAATAAATTCGACTGCCTTTCACTTTATTCACCGCTTTAAAGTTGTATCAATTACTATAAAAGTCTATGGCTTCGTGAACATCAACAAAAGAAAATTGATCAAAGGACCTGCATGTTACCCTCCCAAGTTCCTGTAATCATCGGCTAACAAAGAAGCGTCAATGTCCGCGGAAGCGTTAAGCGTATGCATTTCTCTCTCTTGTCATCGTCATCCTCCGTCCCTTCCCATCCATCAAATGAATCACCGATAATGGGCGGCGACTCGACTCGCAATTCTTGGAAACCGGAGCTCGGATTTGCATAATTGATCGGCCGCTTCTTGACTCGAGGGCCTGCACTTTTTGATCGAAAAGGATGATGGCAGCTCCGCATGAGTGTGAACATCGCTGCGTTTTAGGTCAAAAGTTTCATAAATTTACTGCGTTTTTCACGATGCCTGGTTGGATAAAGTACCGTTGATAACCCAATTAATAAGTATTATCAAGTAACTCTTCAAATTTTTTTATAGGGTATCAATATCGGAGGCGGGAAATAATTTTTTTTTTCGCGAAAATGTATAATCCTGTTTTTCTGGTTGTTTTAAATTTGCGTAGTTTGTTGGAGAATACACTGAGAAAAAAGTCATAAGAAAATTTAATATATAATATAATAAAAATTACTATATTTTATATATCTTTTGCTATTCCCATATAGTAATTTTTTTTAATGCGAGTTTAAATTAAAAAAATCTTATTTCCGTTGTTCGTATTTTCAGAACTATAATAACGTTGCATTGAAATCTAATGTGAAAACACGCACATTAAATGATAGAAATAATAATTTTTTTTTACGGCGACTGCATATGGGCTCGATCCCGGGACCGTCGGCTTGGTAATCGGACGCGTTAACCACTTACCCAAATAAGATTCTTGACATGACAATTTTGGAACTTATATAAATGGAACCATCGGTCAAGAGAGAACTTCAATGATACTATTTAATGATAATAAATACGATAATACGAACAAAAATATAATTAATTCGCATAAAATAATAATGAAATCGAGATTTTTGATGGTTTGTTAACTTAAAAGCAATATAAAATAAAATTCTTCGAAACATAACCTTCATAAAAGCACACACGTGGCCCCCTGATTTACTATATATTGTAGAATTTTTACTATATTATACTATGTATAGCAAAATTTCTTACGATTGATGCCAACGTAGACTACATCAAAATTTTTACTACTTAATATAATAATTTTTCTAAACTGACAATGAGTGATAGAAAAATTATTTCAAATATATTAATTTTTTCTATTAGTATAATAAAAGTTTTTATAACTTGAATATGTCCCACTGTTACTATAATATATAGTAATTTTTCTTAGATATGTATTAAATTTTTATATGACATTTTTCTCAGTGTAGGTTGTAATGTTAAGAAATAGGGAAATCAGTTTATGCGAATTCTGTATATTCGGATATTTGAATGACGTTGTGTGCGAATGACACGCAATTCTCTTTATACAATCGAATGTCACGTACGATAGCGATCAAATGTGATTTATCATTTTAGTTGATTCAGCTTGTGAAATAAACTTTGTTGCATAGGGCTGAAATAAAAGTCAAGTTTTATTATTAAATTAATGTTTTTTTCAATATTTTATTTTAATAAAAAACGCAGCTGAAAAAATCTCCAATAAAAAAGATTTTATAATTAGTTTATTACTGCATCATTAAAAACAAATGGAAAGAAACAAATTAATTAGGATTTTCAGCTTATTTTCACTTTCTTACGAAGAAGCTATTTTAAAATTTTCCGCATAAATATCTTTATTTACTAATAACTGAAAAACTTTTATTAATTAGTCCGTAGGAAAGCCGTATTTTTTGCACAGACTTTTAGCTGTTGATTTACCCTACACGCCACAAATCTACATTAATTTAAAATAAATTTAATAAAACTTTCCGACGAGGTCAGTATCGCTCTTTCAACTTTTTTTCCCAGCGAGTCAGCGGCAACGGCAAAAAAATAGCCAATGAAGTTAATTTCCAAACAAAAAGAGGGAGTAAAAGCCACATTTCAAGTGCATATTTCAATGGCATCCAGCGCGACTAAAGAGCAAATGAGAGACGAGAGGCAGCGAAAGTTTCAACTGCGGCTAAAAGCTCGTGGCGCAGCGTCTGTTGTCTCTCTCTTTTTCTCTGTTTCTCCGTGAGAACTTGCGTCGTTTCGAGTATGCGTATGTGTGCACCAGTTCTCCCGAATATTACGTATACTCGCATACGTCTACATTCATACGTCCCAAGCAGAATGAATAATTTTTGCTTTTTAAGACGCTTTGTAATGGTGAAAAAATGTAGATGTTTAAGACTTTTGGTATAAAAATCCGTCAATTTTGAGTAAAAAAATGTTCCTGGCTGTGTGAATGTATATGTGTAAATACTGCAAAAATAATAATAGTTTTTAACCTTTCAGCTTTAAATAGAAGATTATAGAAGGTTATCTGTAGAGTTCATCACCACTTATACGCTCTTATATGTAAACCATTTATTTTGCTTACTTTCTAAGTTTTGCTTCTCGTGTGAAGAGACGTGATCAGTTTTAAACACAAATCAAGAGAAGTTACATCGTTGTCAATAAAGCTCTTGAATAGAGTCGTGTAAGCGTTTAGTTTAAAATTGTGAACCGTGAACCGTGTAAGTTTGGAATTTTTCAAACACTACTTTTTAATTTAAAGTACTTCTGCGTATTGTGACTAAATGATATTTATCAGTATATGTTAAAAAAAGATTTTATAATCAATTTTTGTGCAGTGCTCTTTATGTATATGTTTTGTGGTTTTCTGGATTTGTGCGTAACATTTCCTTGCTCTTAAATAAAAAATGTAGAATCACATGAAATAATTCTTGAAAAATTTTTTAAATATTTAATTTCAATTAATTTAACCTGAAATAATATTTTTTACAACAATAGTCTTTTTAATTATTACCAAATAAATAATAAATTTTGATTATTGTTCATAGAAACTGTTGTTCATTTCGATTACAGATTTATGCAATAAGAATCATGTCACCGTTAGGAAAATTCTTCTTGATATTGACATTATTTTGTACTCAAATCAAGACTTATGAAGTAGCTCGATTTCCGAACTTCACGAAAAATCAATCTGTTTATGAAAAAACAATACTCATAGCACTGATGCAGAGCGGTGCCGTAACTGAAAATCACAGTTTTGTGTACGCTATTTGTGACGTTCATTTTGCAAAATTTTTTGAGAATTATAAATGCACCGTCAATATAGAGACTCCTGCTTTTTATAATGTAACATACAAAGACACGTGCATTGTGAATTTTCAGTCGGAGAATCTAAATCAGGAATTATTGTCAAATATGTTGCTCCATGCCTTCGGCGACGATAAAGTCATCTTTTCTTGGTTCGTCAACGATTCAAACTTTAAACCTAAAATGTCTAAAGTTCGCATTATAAGAATGAAGACTTGCAAATATCAAGAAGTAGCCTTTCCATCAGAAGAAGCGCTTAATATTGTTCCTAATGGAAACAACTTTGACATCATTATTAAGAACAAGACCTACTGTGGTTCTGATGACTGCTGCAGACTTACTTTTGACTCGGATGGTAAAAAGTTAGCTGGGCCAGTCCCATTCCTGTCCAACATCAAAGTATCCCACCCGAGCATAGCAATCCCTGCCTATCCACGTCAAGCCAGGGAGGGATTTTTCATCCAAAACGTGGACGAGACTCTTTTGAGCCGTAAAATCTTCCACGTGAACGCAGAAGGCAAAGGAACGGATTTATTGACCCTCCAGAACCCCAAAATCGTTAAGATGTCCAATTCCCACGATGCATTTACAGTCTGCTTCGCCACCGACAAGACCAACATCACCTGCAAATTGTACGATCTTAAAATGAGTCCCAAACTTACAGTGTTCTTCGAGTTCTTGGACGAATCTATAAATCAGGATGTCGACGTCAGGTGGCTCCAACCCCACAACCTGCAGGACGGTGGATTCTTGCTAGTCACCGGAGCAAGTGATCCTGAAGGCCATAAGTTAGAATCTTTCAACGTCATCAAGGTCAACTCTTATGGTCAGAAGGAAAGACCGTTGGTTATAGACGGCCTCGACTTTGAGTGCTTCACGTTGCAGGAGTTTTACGTTAGTGTTTCCGAGAATGACGACGACGAGGTCTGTTTCTATTTCATTTGCCAGCAAAGACTTTATGAGCTTGACAAAGGCTTGATAAGTACTTTGAAGTTTAGTTCTAAATGTTTACCTAAGAAATTATTGTCTTCGACTAACTATCACGCGTCATCGATTAATTAAGTTTGTTAAGTTATTATTCGAAAATCGTGTTTATATCTGTATTTTAAGAACTGTCATAATCGACGCAATACGAATGAATAAAGTAATTTATGATTAATTTGATTGAATAATGATAATAATACTCATTTACATTTATACATTTTTGTAGCAAACAAATATACTATTAAAAACATTGTTCGATATCGATCTTTCATCTTCAATTTTTTCAAAAATTTATAGCAAACTGTCTAATTACACCGAAATGGTTAGAAATCATTGTGGCGGGGAAAATACTATTTTATTATTCGACCTTGAAGCATTTTTTTTAGCTAACAGTAAATATAAAATATAAGGCATAATGATTATTTTACCAATACCAAATTTTGTATTATAATCATATTTGATTTGAAAAGAAATAACGTACAACGAAGTGTAAAATTGGTTAATAAATAAACGACAAATAAATAAAGAGCTTTTTTAAATGTCTATTATATAAGAATGAAAAAATTCGAAAAATTAAGTTTCACTGAATTATCAAAATATTCATATCTAAGCATCAAAAACTCATTTTTACATTAAAATATTGCAACATTTCTTGATTACAGCAACATTCTGGTTATAAGTAGTTATTTGCATTTTACATACAGAATCGATTATCAATTTTTTGTAGCTTGTAGTAAGATAAACGATTAATCTTCAAAATGGGAGATGAACAATTTTGTAATTTATCCCTACTAGTGATGTCTGACAATTTTTTCGATATAATAAGAAGTTCTTATTTTTAAATTTTGATTAAACGCATTTCTAAGTCTAGATTAAACCCCTTCAGTTAAAAAGGTGTAGCTGTCAAAATATTGTATAAAATATATTAATAATATACATATTTATTATTTAAACATGCTTACATAGATTTCGAGTATTAATAGTGTAAGGAGTTGAAGAATGCTTTTATGCTATTCATTATAACCAACTCCAGAGTAGGCTTCGCCTCCAGTAATGTTTGCCCCCTAACGTTAGTTTTTTCCTTTGCCCGCTTTCTCTATCTCTCTTTCCGCTCTGCTCGAGTTTCTGATTTATGGGGGAAGCAGGAAACACGCGGAAGAAAATTGGAGGATTGTAGTTTGAATGTAAAGTGGAGCGCGGCTTTGACTTATGGCTGTACTCGAAAATTGCATTCGAAAAGTTTTTAATGGAGACACTTTGGATCGAACAGGCCATACTTTACTACCGGCTTGTGAATGTGTGAACAAAGCTAAGTAGCTTGCTTTGTCGTATTGGATGTCAAAAATCTATTTCAAATGGTATTATTACAAAATAAAAATTAGTTATATTTTACGATGTAGGTATGAAGAATTTTTTAATATAATGTATTGTATTTTGTTCGAAAATTTGAAGAAGTTCGATATTATTAGAAACTGGCTTCTTGGACAGCTGTCATTGAAGGGAATCCGTAATTTGCTGTCGCATGTTCCTGGCTATCGATTCTTTACCATCTGTTCCAAGGTGTATTTTCTTATGATAAATGAGTTTTCATCAATTTATAAAGTTAAAATAACGACAATGACGTTATTCCAATTTCAAAATTTAGAATCTAGTTTATTTCTACATTATACATTAGCTATATGAACATTTATTTTATTCATAGAGTTTTTATGCTCCAGATAATATACATTAACTATGTTTGAAAGTAACAACATTTTCTTTTGTCTGTTCCAGAATTTTTAATATTTAAGCTGAAGCGAAAAAGTGAGTACCAATAAGTATTTAAATAGTTAAATATCTTACATGAAATTACTAGAACATGAAATTAAATTTAAAATTATTAAAACTTGATTTATTTATTAAAATAGAAATTTTTGAAATTTTTGAGTTTATTTTCAAAAAATTGTCATTCAAACGTATCAGTTCTAATAATTGATTAAAGATAAAAAAATCTTTTCCTTGCATAATTCAATGTCGATAAAATAAAAGATTTTTTCTATATATTTTTTTTAATGTTAACCAAGTAATTTAAACCTACATTTTTTATCTCAATTCCAAAGTGAAAATGCATGCATAAAAGATAACCTACTGTGCAAATTGAAATAACATTAAATTTATAAAACCCTTTTGACTACTAAAGCTCTTACATCCTTGTATAATCCTTAAGACAATATTACTTTACCCACAAATTTCCCAACTCCCAAAACTTGAACTTAAGCACCGCCATTTTGACGAGAAATTGAAGATCAACAGTAACAGTTAGAACGAGTCTTAACCTGCCAAAGTTTTGATCTTAGCCCCGATAAAGTCCAATTCATTTATCCCTCGTTCCCCCGTTTATCTCTCATTCAACCTCGACTCTTTGAAATCTCGAAGCGAATTTAAAAGCCACTTAAAAAAAAATCCGCTCCTCGAACAGCACCGCGCAGCTTTTTTCTTCTCTCTCTCTCTCCCTCTCGAATTCCTGCGGCGGTGCAATTTCCAAACTGCGGGCGTATCCGTTCGATTCATTTGCATGCGTTTGGAATCTTGGGACACGAGCGCGAAGGGCAGCGCTAATCGAGCCCCCTGTTCTCTCGGGTGGAGCTTACTTGCATTGCTCGTTCGTTTCTGTAAGGAGATGTTACGGTTATGTCGAGGAGGAGAGCAGCAAGACCTCCTGGTATTTCCCGATTCGATGGGGAACGTACGCCGCTGCTGATCTTGTTCCTTGTGTAATAACGTGACTGATGAGATTGGGGTGGGCGCTGGTTGAAATTAAAGTGGGATCATTGCTTTGGAGCGGTTTACCTTTTGGCTTCCGGCAGTGATGGAGGTTGGTATTTTGAAGTTAATTTTGCTCGGGTTTTGTCGAAGCTATTGCGGGAAATATGAAGTGTCCCTGTTATTTGATGATCGATCTACTTTATAAAAGCTTATAGTGGCAGCAAACTGCGGCTTGTCAGAGTTTACAGATTATGATAGATAAAGGCAATAATAGTTAATCGCAGAATGAAGCATGCCTTAAATCAAGTTGACGGTTATGTCGGAATTTCGTAACGGACAAAGTTTTACGTAGTTAAGTTAGGACAGCACGTAGCGATTTTATTTTTTAACCTATATCTTAGTACGTAACTTCGATCATCATATAAATAGTTTTACAGAAATATTACACAAATATGTAGTATTCTAACGAGTAAAAATTAATCAATGTGCTAATAATATATTTGTCTTTTTTGACACTTAAGACATTATCATCTTCATACTTGTTACAGAATATAATTAAGGCACTATTTGCAATAAGAAATATCTACATCAAGTGTATTACCACCAATTAGCACTAATGTAGAGCAGCATTTTTGACCGATATCCAAAAAGAATATAAACTCGGCCTCCAGCCTCAGTTATTAGCGGCATTATGAAGTTCGAGCCTCGTAATACGGCGGTCACGTAGTCGCTCTGGCACGGCATCTTGCGCCTAATGCGAGTAATGGGATATTCAGGAGCGAGCGAATTTTAATCGCGAACAGGAGCAAGTTGTTCGAGCGCGGCGCCTGCACACACACACACGCACACACCCACGTATGAATAGGAGAGTCGCAAAACACGATTCGTATAACAAGGGGAACGTTTATCCACGAACTTTGCTTGGTATTCACGACTGGCGCAGTTAAGTCCCGCCCGAATACGTAACGATGTAATGCGCGCGCAAGCGACAGGATCATCGAATTCCAGCTGATTACATCGAGTTTTTGGAGTAGACGGAGAGCTGCGAGGTTCCCGCTTCTGCCTCGATTGTTAGTGGGGCTGACTCGTTTTGCATTCGATATTTGTTATTGCAGGGATGTTTTCCTGGAAATTTTAACATTTCAAACTCGGAATTAACCGAATTGAAATTATTCGTAAAGAACGTTTTGGAGAATTTTTTAAGGGAATCTGCAAATCGACTTCGAAGCTGATTTTATATTCCGGTTTAAATGGAAATTATTCTTTTTACTTTGGGTTGACAATTTTTGTCACAATTTTTGGTGAATGGAATTATGATCGAATGTTTTCAAATTAGAATACAAAGTGAAATTAATTAAAAGCATCGTTATAAAGCTGTATAAATGTAAATTTGAATTTAAATTCTGCCCGTAAGCACGAAATTTTTATCTTTTATTTGTTTTTATAACGTATATGGAAATTTTGTTTAATTAATTTTGTTTAATTATATATGTATATGACAAACGAATTGATCTTAGTAAATATAATGTTGAAGTGAAAAAATAATTTCACCTGATATTATTTGATCTATCTGCGATAAATGTGTATCTGTACTTTATAATTGAAACATATTCAGCTAATATATTTTTAGAAATAAAGAGCTAAACATTTTTTTTTTTTGAGAAATAGGCACTATAAATTGTTGATCAAATACATATAATTTAAATAATTTAATACAATATCGTTTTTTTTTAATTTAATTACGAAAAAATATGAAAAAAAAACTTGGCAAAAGAAAATATTAAGAATAATTTAAGAAAATAAAGCGTCAAACTTTTCAGCATTAACTTGTTCTAAAACTAAAAAAAGCACCTTACCGAAATTCCACGTGAAGCATACCGCGAGGCGCAGCAAGCTCGCAACCATACATCGCCATTATCTAGCGGGATGCAAAATCAAGAGAGACGCGAAAAAGGAAAGGAGTAACAGCAGACCTCCAAAAAAAAAAAAAAGGGTCAGTCGCGCCCGGAGGCGCAATATCTCGCGGCGGCAGCCGCCGCGAAGCGCATTCCTGGGGCTGGATTTCATCCGTGCGCCTCCGAAAGAGTGCAGGGCTAAAAAAAAAGAGGGGCCGGGAGAGAGGCGATAAAACGTTGCCACCCTCTGCAGGAGCGAGTACGTGACAAACGCACAGGCGCGGCTCCAGGAACGCCCCGGTGATGTATCGCGGCGGGGGCTTACTTTTCATCCGCGGAATTTATTTATTCGCCCGGTGCCGCCGCCGCCGCCGCTGCTGCTGCTGCTACTCCAGCACCGATAGAATGCTTTCTCGGCCTGCGAGTTTTCGAGGAGCGTTCCTTTGCTTTATATCGCGCGAATGAAAATCCCGGTCCGCGTGCGTTTCGGGGATTCTCCGGGGAGTTATTGTGTTTTCATTTGGAGCGCCTGGATTTTCGGGGAGTGCTTTTGCGCTTTTTGAGATAGTGCCGGGAGATATTGCTTTTTGGCGGAGACAGCGGGGATCAAAAATTCAAATCCCAGTGCAGTTAGTTACGTATTTATTGGCAGATTCCATCGCTAAAACTCAACCTTGAGTTTTATTGCCATTTCTCGGAATTCAGTACATCAATTTCGTTGTTTCGTAAAAGTGGTTGTAAAATATTGTTCTTTTCAATTCCCGCGAAAATGTACGATTGATTTTCAACCATTTTTATTTACCTTGAAGTTTGTACAACGACTGGATTGACAACAGGAAATTTCGTACAAACGAGTTTATTGATCTGTCCGACGATCAAAAGAGCTTTAAAAAAATCACCGTATAGTAAACAAACATGTATTTCGTAACATTATCAAAAGCTTATATAAAAATTACGGCGCTAAATCGACCTAACTCGGAGAAAAATCGCAGCGAAGCCATAAACCCAATTTTTTTGAAATCCGTCTATTCGTCGCGAGAAGGGAATCAAAGGATTTCCTTCATTTCGCCATTTGTCGAAAAATCCAGGCTTAAATCAAGCAGCGCCGCCGCCGCCGCCGTCGACTCACTTTAATTTATCGCCGGCAGCGCACCGTCCATCTCGCGGCGCGGCGCGGCGGCGATTTTACGAGCGTCCGATTGGTCGTTTCTCGAGGACGCGCCAAGTACCCGAGATTTCGGCTCGTCGTACGTCTGATCCCCGGCTGAGAGAGCGACAATTATCCGAGAATGCGAGCTCGGGGGTTACTTCGATCTTCGGCGGACTTCCGTTGAGATGATTACACGAGGTACGAGGCACTGAATCTCCTGCTCGGATGAAGTAAAACATTGGCTTGCTTCGAATGGGAAGTAAAGAGTTTTAAGCGTTTGATCATTTCACGTAAAATGGAATTTACTTGAATTTAAAATGCAAAAATCGTTGTCAGTCAATTACATTTATAACATTACAAGCGACATTCAGGCGCGCTCCGCGCGCTCTAATTTTATTACAAATATTAGAATTTTATCCCTTATGCGAATTGCAAACATAGTTTTTGAAATTTCATTTATCTATAATTCATTACTGCAAAATTTAATTTTCAAATGAGGTTATGAATTCAAAATTTATTCGAATATTTTTCATTATGCACCATTTTAATAACTATTAAGATTTATTTATATATTTTTTTACATCTAAAAATCAATATTCGGATTTAAAAATTCAAAGAATTGATAATTCTGGCATTCGAACTATATTGACCAATCAAATCAAGCCTTTAAATGCTTCAACATGGCCGCTCATCACTTTTTTAAGAAGGATTATACATTTAGAATAACATTATACATGTTTGAAGATATTAAAACAAGACTAAATAAATAAAATATCTTTCCCGCATAAAAAAAAATAGAATAGCCAATGTATTGCACATTTCAATTAGCAATATATTGGCAATGTATTGGATTCATAATTATCCATAAAAAAATTCATTAATTATGCACAAATATTTATGTATTTTATTTATTTATTAAATCCAGAGTACAATAAAATGACATTGCAGAAATAATCCAGCAGAGGAAAATTTACTGTGGGCTCATCTGGTTACTTAAAATAACTTACAAACTAATTATATACTAAATAATAATAATTTCATGGATTTGTAAAATTATCGTGCTACTCGTAATCAGAAACACGTACCGTTGTAAAAATTCTCTTGTTACAAAAGGGGAAAAAAGCAGAATTAAATTAAATATTTAAAAAATATAATGCCTCCACACAAAACCGAAATTTACTTTAAAATTTAAAAAGCAAAATTATTATCCACTGTACAGTAACGCTAAATTATCAAGTAATTTATTGTCCCGCTAAACTTACGATTCAACGAGTAAATTAACAGTTTACCAGCCCCGCAACTCATGCCGCCGCTGATACACAAACACGCAGAAAAACGCAGGTAAATCCAGGCGTCGCGGCAAAGCTTAACAATAAAATTTCGACGGATTAGGCACCGGCCGGGGCGCATGCGCGCGGCCCTTCAAACGAAACCACTAAACGCAAAATCAACCATTATCGCGTTGGGCTTTATGGCAGCGGCGGCGGCGGCCGCGCGTCGGTGCACTTTAAACGGATTACCGGCCCCGTATTAAAGCCGAAGTTGGCTTTGCTCGGAGCGGCGCATATCATTCGCCCCGTCGGTCGCCTCCATCGGCCCACGTCTGTCCTTTCTCTCTGCGAGCGAGCTTTTTTGCCCGCTGTTTTTGCCAGTACGGTTCTGCGGGCAACCGCGAGAAATTGTAAATTCGAGAGTCAGAGACACCGGGGAAAAAAAGGACGAGTTGCTCCGGGGGATATTGCTGAAATTGCTCGCGCGAAAGAATTGGGAGATTCAAAGATATAACTTTTGCCTGCTTGTAAATATTTATTTTATTCGAGAAGGATGCTTTTTCTGCTTGATAAAAAGTTTTTAAAAATAAAGTCTCCGGCCTTTAAATCCCTTCTATATTAAATTTTCTTACAATCTTTAATCAGCAACGTAAATGACAGTTTAAAATTTTCTGCAAAGATATTGAAAATTATTCTATTAAATATACTATAAAATTAATTCCATTAAAAATAATTATATTCAAAATTTCATCGCTGTCATTTTTATCTGTCGATACGTCACCTGTTATTATTAGATATTCCAGCAGATTATTAAATTAATATATGCTGACATCGGAATTTATAGAGAAACTGAGACAGCTGCGATGATCTTTTTAAATATCGAGAATAACGGAATTTCGCACCTTTTATTTCGTAACAATACCTCTACTAATATCAATTTTAACACCCTGGTAGCAAGTTTCCGATAATATCGCTAGAATGTAGTTAAAATGTCCAAATCTAGCTAGATTCTAGCGATATTATAGGAAATTATCGGAAACTTGCTACCAGGGCACATTAAATTCAAATCAGTGCCTAAAAATCTTCCAAGCACCTCACAACAATCCCTCGTCACTTTTCGATATTAATAATGCGAAAAAAAGGGGGGAAAAATAAGCGATCGAAATAGTCGTGCGTCCCAATAGACCGTTCGGCCGCCGTTCCGTTTATATCGAAAAATCCCGCTGTTCTCGCGCCGGCGGCGGGGCGCGCGCGATATTCCCCGGCGCAGCGGGTAGTCAGTCACGTGCACGCACACACAGCACACCGGCAGATATACAGTCCGGAGGGCCGAAATGTATGCGCGTCGCGACGGCGATATTTCTGGAATGAGAAAATTGAAGCCCTGCCGGCGAAGATAGTCGTAGCTCAGCGGGGCCGCCCGCGCGGCTGTGTGCGAATCGCGCTGAAATACGCCGGCAGCCGCGCAGCGAGATATCGCGCGCGCGGGGAGTTTAATTGATTTATTAATGCCCCTAAAGTAGGATAAGGATAAGGCGACGCGGCGCGCGTTTTTCGCCGAGTTTTTTTTAAAGGGGTATCGTTTCGTAGTCGCGCCGGTGCAGTCGAGGTGGAATTTTGCGGTGCGAGTTTTGAGAGTGTAATTAGCCGCTTGTTAAAGTATTTCATTCAGAGTGAAATTGAATAAAAATACTCTTTAACGGTGTACTGTACGGTTAATTAATGCGGTTGCGCTCGTTCTATTTAAAATTCTTTCTCCCGCATGAAAAACATTTGGAATTACCCCACGATAAAATGTTCACGGCGAAACTAAACATAAAACAAAGCGTGTTCTCCTCCCGAATCGTTACTCAAGTTTGGGTAAAAAAGCAATCCCATTTCTTTAAAGAATCATTCCAGACAGCAACCAAAGCCAAGATTTACAGTATCGACGGTCCTTGTAAACCCGAACAGCCATCAAGTCAGAATAGCCCCGATCGTAAAGCAATTATTTGAAGTTCGCGCGAGTCCGGAATTGATAGTCAGTACGGCCCTTTATACCCAAAATCCTCCGCCGTAAGGCCGGTAGGCCAGCGAAGAGTCAGTCATCTACCTAAATATATAAAAGCCCGGACGAAGCGGGGCGCGCGAGCCTCTTCGGTTCGATTGTTTACGAGTGCGGTCGGCCGGGCAATCTAATCGATTTCGAGGATTCGCGCTCGCGCGCTTCTCGCCTGCCCATAAACTCTTCGTTTCCCTCGTTCTGCTCGACGGATGATTGGTACTGGGCTGCCTGAACAGCGCGATTGATACCCGCGGGCAATTAACTTTTACGATCGCGATCGCTTTGTGTTCCTACTGCGCCGCCGAGACTCAAAAAGTGAGGGATTGTTGAGGATTTAGCCCAATTTTAAGCTAGTTTTGTAGTTGAAAACAACAGGCATTGCTATTGTTTATCATAATTATCAAATAATTAATATTTCATGAATATTTTATTGTAAATGATATTTTATCTTTTAAGGATCCTTAAAAGATAAAAAAATTTTAGCTAAAAAAATGGCTCCATTTAAAGCGCGATGGAGGCCGTGTAGCCGCTGGCGAACTTATTGCATTTTAAAGTTATCGTATAGTGGTTTTTGAATCGGATTTTTCTTGGAACGCGCGTGTAAAAAATTATTAAATTCTTTTAATAATTTTTTGCCCATTCCGGTTGATTCGCGTCGCATTAGATTTTCCAGGGAAGTAAAGCGTTATTAAAAATTCTTTTTTTATTGTCTATTAATAAATTCAATATATTGCGAAATGTTTTAGAAGAAATTTTTTTACATATTTCTATAGTCCGGTGGGTAAGAATTTATTTATTAAATGATTTAAAAAAGTTTTATCTTTACTAGAGATTCAAATTAGAGTATAATATTTTTTTGCATTTTATACGTGCTTGCTCATGAAGAATAAATTAATTAACTATATTTTAATAAGAGGAGAGCTTTCTGTCTAGAATGTCAATAACTTTTTTATTACTCTTTTATTAAAATTGCTATTATGCGATTTTATATCCTCTTAATTTTAACGCGGCATTTCAAAGCTGAATTTCGAAACAACTTGTTTAATATTCGGGAATATGCTGATAGGCGTGCGGCTCACGTGCAGAATGAAATATGTGCTGATGAAGTAATATCCAAACATGAGGACTCGTTTGGTTCGAAGCTGTCAGATCGAAGCTTATTGTCACAGAAAGAACCTTTTTGGAGTTTATTTGAATTAAAATACTCTCAACATTCAATGCCGCGTAAAACCCGGGAATAAAATTTTCACGACATTTTTATCTGTTATTGTGATTCTTTGGACCGACACTTGTCACTTTTCAATATAAAATCCACGTTCGAACTTTATTAGACCAAAACTCAGTTCCGTTGATTAGCTAATAATAATAAAATGCAATAATTTCGCAATACTCATAATTAATCCGTCACCGCGAAAACGATTACACGATGTGCATTCATTACACGAGTAATTATACAGTAAGCTTGAAGCTATTCACGCATATATAATTGGACTATTACATATGTAACAGCCGTCACTATTTATAAGTCCGCGTAATTGTACTGCCTTACAGCCGTACACTTTCTAATCTAATCAAGTTAAAGCAATTTTTATCCGAAAGAACTTTAGCTTTTAATTAGCGTCACTCGCGACTCGCTTTTTCATTTTCACCAGAGCAAAGAGATTATGACGCCGCTAAGCAGCCCGCCGTTTTATTAAAGAAAAATCCAGGCGATAATCAGACCGCAGCGATCATTATCCTCGCCGCACATATCGACCAACTTGCCGAGCAATTTTCGAAGCAGATCGCGGGTATAATGCAGCAAGCAGCTTTACATAACTCGCGAGCTCGCGCAGCACAGACGTACTTACACTCGCGCTCCTACGCACCCTCTAATAACGTCGTAAGTATGGCTTAAGTCTTTTATCGCGGGGAAGCGCAGTTTTTCTCCTCGGGCGTAGTTAGCGAAAAAAAAATCGCGAGGGGAAGCTTTTTCCTTTCATAACGTCCGGGAGTTTTCAGCGCCGGGGAGACGGATTTTACAACCTTCTTCTTTCACTCTCTCAGCCGCGGGGAGAGAGGTTCGCATGAAAAACGCGCGCGCAGCTCTTCGATTATAATTCGTAATTAAATCTCTTAATGCTAATGAATGATAATTGGTTCAGCCGAGCTGGAAACCGTGCCTGGATACCTGGAGCTAACCGTGGACGGTTATATTATTAAGCGGCGAGGAAATTTACTTGCCCTGGGATCGGATTAAATAAGTTCGCAAATGCGAGTTAGCAAAATATGGCTGTGTGCAAGCGATGAGCTGAAGACGGGAATTTCTTTTTATTTGCGAGGTTTAATACATCGCTGAGAGATGAGCTCAAAGTATTCTTTTATGCGAATAATTGCCAAAATTGAAGTTTGCGAATTCATTGGCTCGTAAAGTTTTAATTTCAAATCTTTCCAAGCCTTTACTTATAATAGTATTAAAAAGATTGATACGTTATTTTGTGAAAAAAATCAACTGTAAAGTCTATAAGGGCACTTATAGTCACTATATGTTCTTTTAATAAAAGCGACCGATAGTGAGAGAAAGGATATGAAAAAGTATTGAATGTTTTAACGATTTTTATTAAATGGAAAAACTTCCACGAAAATTGGTCGTCACCCGCAAAATTTAGCTGCTACCTGTTGATAAGTTTAAAGCTTCAACGTCGATATAATTATAGAGCGAATTTTCAAAAATCCTCTAAAATTAATTATTTACAAACTAAATATATGTTCATGAAATGTATCAAAAGGCTCTAAATATTTCAAACCCATTACCACAGCAAACGACCATCTATTAAGGTAAAGCGGGGGAAGATGCCATACTTAAGGAAAAAAGTGAAATAAATATTTCAAAAATTAATGAAATAACATTTTTATAACTT
>UCOM01001484.1:0-40375 GCA_900474385.1 Ormyrus pomaceus
TAAATAAAAAAAAAAAAAAAAAAAAAAAAAAGAATAAAAAGCAAAGCAAAGATGGTTATTGAAATAATTGTGAGAGACGTTGGAGATTCTCTGACCGTTCGGGTGTTGTTTCGCTTCCATTCTCTACGATACAGCGCTCGACGTTCTTCGAGGCGCTGCTGGACGCAGCCGCGGTCAACCACACCGGGAATAATCATCACGCGGGCAGCCGGACGAATAGCCTGGAACCACCAGGCGCCCACGACCCCAAGGACCATCTCCACGGGCACAGAGGCTCGAGAGTTGAGGACGACGAGGGAACCCTCGGGATTTTCGCGGCCGCCGAACAAAGACGTCAGCGTAGCATCCGGTTAGTTGGCTATTTGCACGTTCTTCCCTAACTGTATAAGATTGGAAATCGATTGCTGAGTATTCAATGGTTTGCGGTTAAGAGATCTCCAATTGTTTGGTTTGTGGAGTTCTCTTAATTAATAGTTTGAGTAAGCGTTTACAGTCATTCCGATGGGTATTTAAATTAAATGAAGTTTTTAAATGATAAATAATAAAACTACTTGAATAGTTGCAATGAATTTCAAACTTTCTTCTCTGACTTTTTTGATTACACCATAAAGAATAAGTTTAAAATGTTGCTATTATTTGGATTGCAGGAACAAAAAGGTGAACTGGAAGGAGTCTCAGCAGTACGATAAACTAGGGAGCAGCGGAGAGAGTAGCCAGGGAGGGGGTGGGCCGGGGGTGGTTCACGGTTTCGTTAGTAACGGCGACATGGAGCGCGGCCCCGAGCTAGAGCCATTGCTGACAGAGTCCCGTCCATCACGGGACCTTCACGAGTATTGTCATCATCATCTTTACCAACGATACCGAAACCAATACTACTATGACACCTACGACAATTATCAATACTATGATCAACCATACTACTATCATCGACACCACCATCATCATCATGATCATTATTGTCATCACCACCGACCATCCTCGTACCATCGACACCAATATGCACCTCGATCCTCGATCCGTTATCGCAAGGTGTCAAGGCTCGGTTATCACCAACCCTATATCAATTATTTCTTTTCAAAGATTTTGTTCTTTTCTAAATTTCGAGCTTATTTTCTTTCTGTATTCTTTTCTTGTAGCACTCTTTTTCCGTGAATTAAATTATCACTTTATTGAAGCCCTGTCGAATTTGGATCTGAAACGGTGACGCGTTAACTTTTGTAGACACGAGGCGTGTTTTAGTTCAGTTTTACTGTTAGTGATTCCTATTAGAAATATTCAAATTTTAAAGTTCGTTTGTCATTTATTATCGCAGATAACGTAATGAATTGCCGATTCCTCATAGAGGAATTGTATCTTTTATACATTAGATTATTCAGTGTTTACATAACCATCGCGATCTTCCCACTAGAAAAACATATAGCTATACATACATAAAAAATTAGTCTGTCATTTCATCTACAACATTAATACAAGTCCTTAGTTGATTAGTAACCTTCCTAATACCTATTCGACGTACTCTAATATTTTAACCCTTTCGACTTCATCATAGATGACGTTTTACATTAGAAAATGATTATTTAGATGATATCGTATATTCATAACGACTTAGTGAGTCCCACCCGTCCCTAGCTGCTTTCATCATCCAGGAACATCTAGATTATTAACGTATCAATAATGTTGTATAACCATCTATGTACGTGTATTGTATTACGGAAATGTCAACCGCGCCGGAAAGCAAGCACGAAAATTAAGAAATTCGGTAATGTTGCGTTGTTGCCGGTAAGTACGTAGCACGTCGGATGAATCTACCTTTGGCATCAACGGAAGATCTGACTAACAACGGTGACCAAAAGAATGACAAAATTAGAAACTTAACAATCGCAAGAAAAGCATGGGCATGTTTAAAAATTAACAAACATTTTTAACTTAAGCATGAAACTCTCTCAATTCAACCTTTTGCAAGCTACTTCTCTCTTTGCTTCACTTCTTGGAGCAGTTTCACTTAGCAAACTAATAGATCACAACTCCACTCTTGTCCTTTTTAAACTATATTTCAAACTTTCCTTTTTCTATAAAATCTAGAGATTTAGTCTCAAAATAAGAATGTCTTCCCAGACTAGAGTAAATAATAGTCTTTTCTACATAATGAGATACAATAATCAGTGTGGATTAATCTTTAAAAAGGACCCACACAATAGCTGAAAGTTTGATTAGAGAGCAAGTAGTGACAACACGCTGAGTGGAGCTTGCACATGAGAAAGGCGCTCGGTCGGATCATTCCTCTCGCGAATGATTCACCCGAGTTGCTGATCCATCGACAGAGGCAAAAGGCGTCCCGCCGAATTTCTGCAGAAGTTTCTTTTCAGAATATATAAATTCGGGTTTCGCATCGCGACGGGCACCGAAGTAGCGCCTAATGCTCTTCTGTGCCGTATCGATGACGACTCTTGTAAATATGATAGCTGATCGTCATCGATCGAACCCGACGTTGATTTATTTGACGCTTATATTGACCGAGATTACAACCCAAGATTCTATATATTATGTACTTAATATATTTTTTCTGAGCTCGATCTCGTCATATTTTCACCTTTATATCTACCAAACTAAGCAGACCAAGGAGCTGAGCAGGCATCTTTTACTTATATGGCTTTGTTGAATCCCCGTCTAGATGGATCTGCAAGATGTCGTTTGTAGCGACTCGAGGGCCGGTAGCCTTGAGAGCCTCACGCATCAGGAAAGGCTTCATCCTCATCACACACCTGCACATCCGGCAAGACATTCCAGATCTCCGAGCTTAAGGTAACTACTTTGATCCTATCGCCTGATTTGTACCTGTTTGCTGATTTATGTATCGTATGCTACCAAATCTTGGATGGATTTATCGATGAATCCATTGCATACTTCCGTAATGAAAAGCAACTGTTGGTTGTTCAGGTCACCATCGCCGCGGCAACACAGGTACGACCATCGCAATCACTATCACGACGGACTCGGCTTCAGCGACACGGTAAACGACGTTGTCGAGATCCAGAAGCACATAACACATGGGCATTCACACTATCCGCATAGAACAAAGAGATTCAGAGGTTCGTATCCGTAGCAGTAGAGCTTTGTATATCATGCGCGAGACAGAAACAATTGGAAAATCTCGCGCTGCAAGTCCATCAATCACTTTTTTTTTTACTTTTAACTGTTATAATATTACTAACGTAAACTGTGGGTTTAAGGTTGATCAGAGTCTTAAAACTTGCAGCAAGAGTTCTGAAAATATCATTTGAATGTTGCTGTTAATAGATTATACGCAACCAATGAAACAAGCTCAATGTGTCAATCGATGTAATAAGTTTTCTTCGTTCTGTTCTGTTATGCGCTACACAGACTATTACGACCACTGCGACTATTACGACGATGGTAATTCTTTTCACCAAAGCATTTTCATAACTCTCTCTTTCTCTTTATCCTGCAAGTGCAGCTTTTTGCGATATCTTTCTATTTTTGTTTATGTTATTAGTTTATACACCATTGACATGCTATTGGTCTACACTAGTCACTCACATAATACTATTGGATACCACTAGAGGGAAAATCGAGTGCCGTCAAAAATTCTACAAAATATTTATGGCCATAACTAACGTCGTAGTTTTTGTCGGCACAATCGTTATTCCTAAACACATAGTCTTACGGGTTTTTTTTAAATTTTGTTTTCTGAACATAGTGTCGTTTGTAATCTTAGAGTGGTAGATCTAATTGAGACGATGCATCGTAAAGATAATTAATGCTTGGTTGTAGTACATAGTCTGTATAAGCTCGTGAACACCTAGCACAAGTAGACGTGAAAAGTGTGACACAAAAAATCATTTGGAAGGTAAAATGTAGATTTCCAACAACTACTTTGTTGTTGAGTTCTCTTTGAAAGCTACATTTTACTGCTTAGAATAGTGACACGAGTTGCACGTAGTGAGTGATTCATCAAAAAGTGAAGAAAGAATTTTAATAACGTTCATACACTTGTGCAGTCAAGCAGCAAGTGCAGTGTTTATGGAAATGAAGGAAAGAATGAAAGGCGACTTGCTGCTTGGTTGTGGATAATCAAAAAATTGTCTACAAACAGAAACAGTTTTTATACGATTAAAATTTTTTAAGCTTCGCAAGGCAGCGTAGAGTCAGATAATAACTCAATAATTAAGGAATGCTGGAAGGTTTCTTTTCTTAGAAATGTTTAGAACACTCGGCGGAATTTGATTCCGTGGAGGCCAGCTAGAAGTTGTGAGAAAGTAAAGTACTGAAAGCACTTGTGTATGAAATTGAAGCGAGCGGGGAAGCAGTCGAAAGGGCGCCTTTACCACCTAATCTGAGGGTGATCCTTGTGCAAGCAGGTCCGTGGAGCGCGTCGACGTCGCCGGCGCGGTCGCCCTCCCCCGTGCACAGGATGGACCACGAGCACCCGCACAGGTACGGGACGACCTCGCTGGAGCAGCGCTCGCGCTCGCCGTCGCCCATGACGGGCCGGCGGGGCGCGGGCCCGGGTGGCGCTCACCACTTCCACGGCCACCACCACCAGCCGCACCAGCACAGCTACCCGGTCCTGGTGACGAGGCGCAGCGGACCGGGCCGGAGGCTGCCGCCGACGCCCAACAAGCCGTCGACGCTGCAGCTGAAGGCGCCGGCCAACATCAACTTCCCGAAGCTGAACGCCTCGCCGACGCACGGGCCGCTGGCGGTGCAGGGGGCCGCCAGCCAGGTCGTCCAGCACGGGCCCGTGATGGGCGGTCCGGCTCAGCCACCTGCCAACGGGCCGGCGTCGCAGGCCACCGCTGCCCCCGTCTGCCCGCTCAGCTTCGAGCAGGCCGTCGCCATGGGCCGGGGCGGCAGGCTCCTGCCCAGCCCCGTGCCCAACGGCTACAAGCCACAGGTGAGTGCCCGAGCGAGCGAGCCAGTAGCCAGCGCCGACCTATACTACCATTTCGATGAATTTTCGAGGGGAATACTTGGATATCTTTCCTTTTTTCAGGAAAACGCTGATACCCTCTAAAATGCTCTTGTAAATGCAGTAAATTCTGATAAGTTTTAACTTTTTTCTTTTTTAATTATGGCGATATTAATGGATGTGTGTTACATCTATCTTAATTTGTAAAAGAGATTTTTTTACTTTTCTTTATCACGTCACTGTCACTCTCAAGCATTCCTCTTTCAATAAAAGTTTCTATTTTTTTTTTTTTTTTTTTCGAGAAAGACATCTGTTTGTCATTTTTTTGTCGATTTCTTAATATTTTTATGTTCATTTGGTGTGAACTTTAATCAGTTACTTTGGCATGCTACAAATATTTTGGGGAATAGTACTCTTACTGGTGCAGACTTTGACAATATTTCAGAAGATTTGATGAAATCGAACCACCCTTTAATTAAATTGCTGTATTGATAGAAAAAAAGTAACCGTTTAAAAAAAAATTCGTATACAAAAGGTGATCATTTCTATCAATGCAATAGGAGACCTGCCTTTGTGCAGGGAATATCTAGACATTGTTTTTTTGTTCTCATGGTACTCTGAAAAATTGAGTTTGTACTGTTTGAAGAAGCACCGGTAATTTTTGTTCGAGAACCGGACGTGTTCGTGTGTCGGGCCATTTCTCTTTTACAACTTCTTTTATTTGTCAAACAAAGTTCATTTTTCTTTTTAACTCTAGAAAACAGCTGCACCGTCTGGTTGAAATGCTTGACCTTCATCGTATGCTTACAGGCAAAGCAGCGAGCGCCGCGTTCCAGGCACTCGGACAGCGACGACGACGACTGGTGCTAGCCCCGGTGGCGCCCGGGACCACACTGCCATCCGCGAGCGCCCCGCACCACCGAGTCCTCCTCATCGTCCGTTTCGCTCTAAAGGCGGCGCCCGACTCACACAGCCATCCCCACACAGCAGCGACTTTCGGAGGAAGCGCAAAGGAGCCGAGTCTCGCTCCTCATTTCCTCCCTCGAAGCTTACTGAAGCTGTTCAGCTAAAGAAAAAAAAAAAAACAAAAACCTCCGACTATCTACTTTTTTCTATCTAAACCGAGTGGGACTAGCTAATTATTCCTAGACGATTTTATCACGAGCACGACCGGTTGTACATACACGCGCTCAAACACTTTTTTTTACATTAACGTGTAATTACTAAACGTAAGTGAGCAACAATGAACGAACGTTATTATGATGTCGACGTATTCTTATTGTATCGTAGCTACGAGCATTACTCTTTCATCCTAACGTGACACGACGGTCGAGGTTTTTCATCTCTTTCCATTCTCGCTGAACAGTTGAGACACCACAGTTACACTTACACTCACACACAGACACACGGACACACCCTTTTTATACGGATTAATATCGCAAACTCATTGCTGAAGAAAGTAAAAAAAAAAAAAAATAAGAGTCGGGGATGCGTCTCTGGTTAGCTTTTTAGGAGCCTAGTACGACTGCAAATTTAGCGTTGCATTTCTCGCGTTCCTTCCGAACTGCCAAAATTATCAAACGTATAATAGAGTCGAATATTTAAACGTGAGAGAAAGAGCGTATACGAGCGAGTCCACTGCATCTGCGAACGCATTAAAAAACACGGATCGAGCCTTCGAATCGGACAAAAAACGGACTGATATAATTAAATAGAGCCCACCTTGCAAGAGACACACGATTATTAGCGGCGCCGTAACTTACAAGACACGAGGAAAGTCTGAGAAAACTAATAAGTTTAAACCTAACGTTATTATATATCCCGTCAACGATGCGTAGAGGCTAGTCGCAAGATCCAGCGAGCGAAGCCACGGAGCGCGACTAAAACATTCGGAGCCAGGATCGTGGTAATTACTCTGGAGAACATTGTAAAAAGTATATTAAATAAAAAGGGGATCGCTCTTGGTAGATTGCACTCTTTTTGCCACGATTCTCGGCACCTTTTTAACAGACACTTTGTACGTTAACGATTACCAACACTCGATTTTATTGTTATGCTTGCAGAGGAGAAATTTATTAATGTAACTTGCGGTGAATGTAATGAAAGAAACAAAATATTGTCTTATCCCGAGTGGACGAGAATTATTATTGAAAATTGATCGTTTCTTTTATGAACAAAGATATATTGTTTCGTTTTTAAAAAATCGCGCTGTTTATTTTCATTTAGAAATTTTAAATGATGCGTTGCGTAGTTATCGATTTTATTTGCATGCATTATCTTTAATATATATTATATTATTATATTATATTATATTATACTATATTTATTACGTACATTATATGCGTAAGATTCGTTGATTGTTTATAAAAAAAAAACCATTTCAATCATTGCCATTTGTTGTCAAAATAGAGAAATTTATTATAATTATTATAGATTGTACAGTTTTATTTCTACATCGATTCGTCCACAAAAAGAACGATTATACTGCGCCAAACCGAAAATACACAATATATTATTATTAAATAAATTCAAATACATTACATAACTGCCAATGTGTATGAAACGTTTGAATATTATAAAAAAAAGACAACAGCAACACGAGGCATGACCACAAAAGACATTATTCGAAGCTATGAAAAAATTAATATTTTACTCGTAAATTCAATCGATATCATTCGTAAGTAGCGTTCAAAAGTGTAGACAGAAATATTAGAGCTTAATGTTCGCTTCCTTCCGACACTTTCATACGTAGAATAAACCTTTATTCTCATTTTTCGTTCAATCGCCAAAAGTCTGTCGACTATTCTCTAGACGTACTTTTAAAAAAACAACACTAAAAAGTAGCTCGCGTTCTGGTTGTTTTCAGTGACGCTAACAATCTCAAGTATCTAGAGTATATTCTCGCATTGACTCACAAAATGATGGTTGTGCAAATTCGTAAATAATTTTGTTCGGAGTAAGAAAAAAAGCGCGATAACAAAGGAATACGGAATCGTCGCATCGCTAAAGTAATGATATTTTATTATTTATCGAACGGTTCGGTAAAAAACAGAAAAAAAAAAAAAAACGTAAACGAGAATCTGTCGGAACCGAAAAGCCTCGAAAGAATTTTGCGTCTTTTTAATCGGGATCGCGTGGTTTCTTCCCTTAAGTGCTTTAAATAAACTCAATCGTATATCTTGTATTGAAGTATATCGTCCGCGTTATTAGAACTTAAAGAAAAGGGGCGCACTGGACTTTGTCGACGGCGAAAAAAGAAAATTATAAGGAAAAACGGAAAAGGAGAAAGGACCCTCTCGTCTCCCTCTGAGGAAGGAAAAATAACAGCCCGCGGAGAATAAAAGTGCGCGTCTGCTGTATAACGTTGAATATGTATTAAACGAGAGAAAACCGCGAGAGTTTAAAAAAAAAGTATATAAGACAGTAGTAGGTTTAATCGTATTATCATATAATGTTTTTCTGTGATAAATCCGATCATAATAAATATATTAAAAAGAAAAATAATGAAGACGACGAGGACAGAGAAAAATGTTAGCGAGAAAAAAACACAGTGGACTTGATCCTGTCCGCGCGGACGTTTATAAATAAATATTATAGCCCCGAAATGTGTTTGTATGCTGTCGAAATTACGCGTCACCTATACCTGTTACAGATATAGATATTTACGAATGAGAGTATATATATATATATATAAATATATAAATATTAAAAAGAGAGCCGCGGATGAGAGAGAAAATAAGAACGAACGTTGCTATGATAAAGAAAAATAATTCATTCGTTATTCATACTATATATTATATATATATTATAATTAGCGCCGTACGAAAAGGATCGAGAAATCGGCGTAAACGTAGTCTTAGCAACCTCGCGTAGCCAATCTTCATTTTGAAACTTCTAGGCTTAACTCATAATTGAATTTAAAAGCAAATTCGAGACGGTTCGACCAAGACCTGCGATGGCAAATCGGAAAATCGTTGCCGATCGTTCTGAAAAAAAAAAAAAAAAGATCGGCTCGGCTAGTCAGAAGACAACAGAAACAAAAGACTCTTGTAGGTAATTTTAAATAATTATATTAACTCGCGTTTAAGACGTGTGATGTTTGACGAGAGATGAACAAGGGAGTAAATGTTATTTGAAGAAATTATGTATACATAAAGTACATCCGATGTGCGTAAATATGGCTGTAGTCGCCGGTTTTTTCTCACTCATATAGAATGTATCTAAGGAAAATTTAAACAAGTAAAGAATAAACGACTCATTCATTTTATTCCCTCGTCGGTTAAAGTACAGAGCTAAATAACATCATACGGACTTCATTTACGTCTTTCGTTTTCGGAGGAAAATCATTAGGAGCGGAGGTGGCCAAACGTTAAATCAAGTCGACTATGATAATAACGTATCCGAATATTACCGCGTAATTTCAAATTTCAAACTTACACAAAAACTTAGATGTCGAGGGACTTTCCAAAGAGTTTAAATATAATTATTAATTATACTAATAAATCGCATTACTCGCCAACTCGTGACGACCGATCATTTCTTGGTTTTCATCTACTCTCGTAATCTAATAAACGAGCATCGCGTTACCAAGATATGTAATTACAATTACACGTTAATAAAAAGAGCGGAGATTTAAGTTTATAAAGAAAAAAGTGTCGAAAAATAATCCCACGTAAATGAAGAATGTACGATACAATGCGATTATAAGATTTTTCTACTTATCTATACATATTGCGCATTAATACAATAAAACACGAATTACATGTACACGCATGAACATGAACATTTGAATCCACTTGCCGTTGGATTTTCCTCGGTTCGCTCGTCGGTGAAATTAGTCTTCAGCGATCGGTCGAAGCGAACCGCGGAAAAGCAGCTGGGCCGGCCACATTATTGACATTTACCGCATGAAAAAAATTACCCGCGAGTGCATACACGTATGTATCGACTTTATTGAGAGATTTAAATACGACGTGTATACGTTCAGTGAAAAAATTTCCATCTATCCACGATTATTAAATAATAAAATACTAATAAAAAGGAAAAAAACTTTAACAAATGAGATAAAATAACCCCGTCGATAATAATGAAGAAAAAAAGAAGCAAAAAAAATGAATATAATTATTATAAAAAAAAAACCAAATATATATTCCACTACGTCACTAGACCTTCTGAGCCCGGCGACACGGCGGCGGCTCTACTAGAGTTTCATACTTTTGCAAATAATAATCGAACTCGTCGACACTTCGATATAATCTCTAAACTTAATTATAATCCGAATGAGAAAATTAATGTTTTTTATTAAAAAAATATCAGTGTTCTTTTTGATGAGCGCGCGCGAGTGGAAATGAAGCTGAGTGGAAGCAATCTATGTAAAATTAGTGACGAATGCGAGAGTTTAGACGAAGAAATCCAGTCATAAGTAGCTTGTGTGCAATGTTTCAAGCAGGAGAAAGCGAGGAGGACGATGTATCTAGATAGAAAGTCTTGTTAAACCTTTTTCGCTTAAATATCGTTTAAATACATATACTGAAAAGAAAAGAAAAAAGCCTTTGTTCATTTATTCTTCACTTGGTTCATAACCTTCAGCCTCACTTTTCTATACAGGTGATAACGGTAGAAAGCGAAATGGTTGTACAAGCCGACCCGAACTTGCAACACAACGAAGCGTTGGAATAACTTCAGACAATGACTAAAACATTATTCTAGAGCACGTTGCCCACACGCGTGAATGGATCGTGCGAATGAGAGAATCCCGACTGAGGAGGCGACTACTTCGGAGGCTCTCGACTCCTTGTTATACAGACCTTATAAATAATTATACTAGGGGTGTGGGTGAGTCCGAAGAGGCTCGGCAAGCTGCTCGGAAAGCTCTTTTCGAATCTACTCTAGAACATTCCAAGCTTTAAACTCTAATTCACTTCTATCTCTAAGCAGCGGATGAATATACAGCCGATTTCCGGCCGATTTCCGGGCAGTCTACCGTCTGGCCTCGCCTCACCGTGTAAACTTACTGTATATTACTTATGAATGTATATAAATGCCGGCACACCCGTTTTTTCCTTTGTCTCGAAACGAAAAAACATGAAAAAAGAAAGATTGTACCTTTATATATACTATACATACACCTAGCAATTATAAGTACGTAACGGAAGCTGATGAATTAATGTATAGGGAGATATCGGAGTCTTACTTTCGACGATGCAATCGGACGAGATATATATAAATATATATATATAATATAAACAAACCAACAAACGATGCGCGACGTCACTGACGCTCCGCATAGTTAAATTACATTACCACCGCGAGCGAGTCCACGAGAGAGGCTCGGGGTCATTTGTCACTTTTTTCACGGCGAGCCTGCGTTATTGTAATGATGATTCGCGTCTCGCGATACGACTGTATAATCTTAAATTCTTAGCGCGGCGTATAAATCTATATTATATATTATTATAAAAGTTCGCTCGCTTGAGGGGGGGAGGGGTAACGACTTGAGGACGCGAGAGCAAAGTATCCCTGTACATTGGAGCGCAGTGACGTCGCGCCGGTTTCGAGCTTTTCCCGCGTCCTCGTTTAAATTACAATTAACGATAAAGATACGTGTGCGACTGCGAATCTATGCGTAAATTACGTAATAATTCTAGCTAAAAAAGGCGGAGGGCGAGAAGCGACCGTGCAATTTTAGTCCGAGTAGTCGTCGATTATTTCAGAGAGAAAGATAAAAATAGTAAGAGAGCTCGGCTGGAAAGTGCGATTTCTTCTGAGGGGTATTAATCGCGCTTTTTTGGTTAACGGTACGATTGTGCGCTCTGACGACGTGTGTGGCGACGCAAAGACGCATTATTACTTATGTATTACGCAGTAATGGGACATGAATAACTATCTTATAAATATATAAATATATAAATATATATACATAAAGAATATTATAAATACAAACCTAGTTAGTTCAATTTGCAAACCTAGTATGTATCGTCGCTTCAAAATGCCCAATCATTACTCGCAGAATTCAAACCAAACAACCGATTTCAAGTTCATTCTTTTTTTAAGGAGAAAAATAAATAATGTATTAAAAATATTTTGCCTATTACTTTATTACACCTCCTTGGAATGCACTTTCAAACTGAATTTAATTTCCTTTCTTCCAAGATTTAAAATCTTATTTTCATTGAAATATTATTAGATTTGTATAATATTACAATATACAAGTTCAGATAGAGAAAATAAATTATTATACGTAATAATCCATATTTCTCCCTTTACTTTTTTAAAAAACGCGCCTTTCGTAGAATCTACGGCGCCATCTAGGAACAGCGTCTGTTCCTCGTGTATACAGATATATTAGCCAGTAGCATTTGTGGACCTTATTCCTTGTTCTTCAAATTTGTTCAACCTGTTCCTTTCTTACACACATAGACTCTACCAGGCTTAACGACGCAGCGTCCAGCGTGCTTGACATTAATTCTTATATTTGAAATTTTTGGCGCACTCCTGCATTCTTTCTTATACTAGTATAATCACAATAATCTTTTCAGTCTGAAATATTTAAAGAGTGACCAGAAAAGACGTGTTTCTAGTCAAAAGAATAACACCATCTGTTTGCGTCATTCAAAAATCTTGTAAAAAGGTAAATAGTTAATATAATACATACGTCTAAATTAAATTCATTTAGTATTTTATATAATCTTGAAAAAAGTTTAGCTAATTTTAAATATTTATTCTCAAAGGGGCATACAAATTTTTTTTAACGCCAAAATAATAATTTGATCAAACCGAGCTAAATCAGAATCTGACTATCGGAGATCGCAAAACGTTTTTGGAATTCAATATCGTAAAATATAATACATTGTAATGTAAAAGCCAAGCGCACACTGACTAATTTTAACTTGGAAAGGTCCATTGCAGAGCATATTGCAGTGCATATTTCTTTTGCGAAACAGATTTTTAATAACATTGCACCCTTGAATTATGGATAATTTTATGTAAAAATAAAAAGTTCTAATAGGAATATAAAAATTAGATTTTTTGCAAATGAAATATCGAAGTTATCTTAGAGAATCATGCTACCATATGTTCATAGACCTACTATATTTGCAAGCTAAATACTTTAGTGTTTTGTGCCAGACGTATTCCAATTAATTAAATACAATTTTAACAAAAGAGATTGAAATTTAAAAGAAGTAAATTACATTTGTTACAATTATTGATTTATTTAAGAAAGGGAAGCCGCAGCAAAGTGAACTCCCCGAGCGAAGGGAATATTTTGAATATTTCGATATTCAAGGGAAGCCCGAGAAAATTGGATATTTATGGGTAGAAAATTTGAAAGAATATAGCTTACGTAAAAATTATTTATTTGCATTATTTTATATCTTTTACAGATGAGTGCCAAAGAAAACAATGAAATGCCTGCTTTTACTTCAGTACAATTTGTACGCAAAGGAGGCAAGAAAAGAAAAACGGAGCAAGTTAATATTGTACCTACTAAGTCTTCGGCTGTCATGGATAAAAAACGTGGAAAATATGTGGCTAAGGTTGCCGTACAAGCAAAAGAAGAAGATGATAGTTTGCTTAGTGATTTATTTCGTATCGAAGCCAAACCAGAAAAAAGTTGGCCATTTTGTCCAATTCAATTAGAACACGCATGTAAGTGTATGAAACTAGTAATTATTTGACAGATGCATGATTTATGCAGTGCATTTTTATATTCAAGAAAAACATTATTAAAAATTTACAGTAATAAGTATTTTTAAATGAATTTTTTAGTAATTTACGATGAAGGATTAGAAAAATTAAAAAAATTGAAGCTTGAAGAATCTGAAGAAAATCCATTAGAAACAGAAGAACAAAAAGAAATTAAAAGGGAACCCTTAGAATTAATTGAATTAGAGAATACAGGATTTAACGATAACGAAATCTCTCAATCAAACAATCTAGAGATTTCAGCTAATACTGAAAATGATGCTACGGACTCAGTAGAAAGCAATAAAAATAATACTGAAGAAAAATCGCAGAGTCCAAACCTACCAAGTAAGAATATCCCTTTCTACTAAGAGTCATGATAAAGGAGGAACGATAAACTTACTTTAATTTCATTTTTTACAGTTGATAGTTTAACAAAAGAACTTAGTATCGTCACAAATTTAGATGTTTCTGAAATGGAATGTGAACATGTAATGTCAAACTCTGGTAAGCTTCAAATTATTAATAAATATAAAAAGGAGCATTCACTCATAACTTTAATAATTACATTGCTTTATAGATCTAAAAAGAGCTATGGTATTTCAGTTAATGCAAATCTATTCAAAAATTGAATCTGTAAGGCAGTATTTAGATCAAACTGCAAATATTTTAACTGGTAACAGAGTAAGGGAAAGTTTTATTACAAAAATGAAAAGACTGTATCGTGTAAAACTACCCCTCAAGACGATGGATGATTTTTTGAATTTTGAAGAGCAATTAAAGAATAATAAACCGTTTAAAATGGACGTTGTAAGTAATTTAATTTGCTTATTTTTAAAATTTTAATAAATTTTTTTATAATTTCAATTATTTGATTTAGTGCAAAGAAATAAAAAAGTTAGTGGATTACGGTTTTAGTATCAATAGAACAATAAAGATTGTTTTAAAAATATTTGTGTCAAGAAATCTAGCCTCACAATTTAAGGCATTACGAAAATCTGTAAACCGAAGTCAAAGACATTTCAAGTTTTCTCTGTTCTGCAAATGCGTGGATGGTACGTAAAATTTATTTTTTATTAAAAAGAGTAGAAATCATATGGTAAAGTAT
The DNA here is from genome assembly GCA_900474385.1 of Ormyrus pomaceus. Classification (NCBI taxonomy): domain Eukaryota; kingdom Metazoa; phylum Arthropoda; class Insecta; order Hymenoptera; family Ormyridae; genus Ormyrus; species Ormyrus pomaceus. The sequence continues at coordinate 14,724 of UCOM01001484.1, forward strand.
TTTTCGCAAAATTTCATTATTTGTAGCAATTATAATCTTACAAAGATCTGGAAGACCTTCAGCTGATTCAGACCCAGATCTCATTGCAGCCAAACGACGCATTGTGCAAAAAAGGTCAAATTAAAAATGTCAAGAAACCAAAAATACTCAACATATATGCAGTAATTAGACACTCCCTAATGTTACATAAAACATGTACACAAATTATATTCAATATCATGTATATGCGTGTGATGTATACACAACATGTTTAATACTCTATATACAGGGTGATATATACAGGGTGTTCTGAAAGTCATTAGCACATCACACCGGTGAATAGAGTGAGAAATACGAATACTAAACGAAAATTAAAATAAAATTTTACCCTCCCCTTATGAGCAAAGATCAATTAAAAATTGAACAATTAAGCCAACCAGCACGCGCAACATATCAGTTCTACGAGAGCGATTAAAGACTATTCAATAATTTACAAAAAACTGACCTGTACGCAGAGGTCATTAATGTTAACCATCTATAACATGTTAGATGAATTAAATGTATGTGATATTTGAAATGTAACTATATGTGATATATTCTGGCAAATAAATAAACGAATACATAAAAATAAATATTACTAAAGAAACATTATAGGTTTTATCGAATTCATTGTATATATTTACTGATTTTGACGCATAAATTTTGTCACTGTTAAAAAATATTTTTTTTCCTTTCCGCTTTCTTACACCATTTTTTATTTTTTTATTTAATTATAAATGCTTTTTATTATAATAATTGAATTTATTAAAATTACCTTAGTTAAATAAGTTCTGCAAAAATTATTTTAATAAGTCTTATTAGAGTACTTACCAAAGTCTTCAGGCCTTCTACGTGATAAAAATAATTCAATATTGGGATTCAATGATGAAATTCAATGATGATTTGAGGAAGGATTATTATTGAAGGAATTGATGCATTGAAGAACAACTGAAATGCGGAAAAAATTCTATAAGTAATCTAACACTATTGAATATGAGTTTAATTAAATTAAAAATTCAGCAAATAAGAATAATTAAATTTACTGTGGAACAATGTACAATAGATTTTAAAAACATTTTCAACATTATTCGTATTTACGTAAAAGCGAATAATAGTACATTTCGATGCTAGTGTGAAAGAGATGCTCTTCTCGGCTGATTGTGAGTTTTTCGTCCGAGCGATGTTGACAATCACACGAGTCGAGAATCGTCTTTCGCACTTGTATCGAACAATAGTTTTCGTAACAAGACCTGCAAAGTTCGATTTCGCGCGCAAAATAGAACCTTGCACACCTTGTTAGGAAAAATAGTATACGCAACAAATGCGCGTAAGTGCTTCCCACGTTAGTCGTATTTAGCGACAAATACGACTCGTGTGGGATTCACCTACTTTCCGCACTTGTTGCGTAATATACTACTTCAATACGACGAGCGGAAAGGCCAATTTTGCGCACGGAGGGTCGAAAAGTTTAGTTTTAAAACTAAATAATTGAAAAGTGAAAGGGAGGTAGAAGGAAAAAAAGGTTTAATTTGAAATAAATCAGCACAAACATTTTTAAGAATTTTATTTAGTTATCATAATGATTTCATCCGATACAATGATTCATTGTGGTATACCTTCGTATCACGAAACACCGCTTCAACTTTCACCGACTCCGACGACGTTGATTCGCCTAAGAATTTGAGCATCATTACATTAAAAAACAAGGAGGAAGAGGAAGAGAGACAGAGAGAACGAGGATCAATCGATCCTCGCGACAGATTGACTGGTTTCACGTCGTCGGCTCTCGGCTCGAGTTCTCTTTGTGCGGCGTTTCCTTATTTCTCTCAGTTTACAATTCAGAAATGTGAAAACGTAAATGCAAAAAACATTCGGCAGACCAGAGAAGTATTCATGATTTTTTTTTTTTTTTTGTTGCACAAAGAGCGGCGACACTTTTACTTGTATTTTTTCCCTAAACTCTCCATGACAAAAGTGGGGCAAGAAGATTAAGGAAGAGAGGCAATGCTTTCAAAAATCGCAGGGTATATGAATATAGTTTAATTTATACCGCGTATTCACGAATATTAAATGTCTTGATCTTTAAGTCCTTTCTTTTATTTCATTTATCTTTTTTAGTTCGTATCTTTTTTTTTTCAATAAAGGTTTAGAGTTGCCTAAGGGACCGCCAAAGATGCGCTTTCAGCGACCTTCAGGCGACCTTTTTCTCGTATACTAGCTGTGCCACAATGCACTTGTACTTGTCGCTTAGAGATCGACGTTCGGGCCAAAAATTGATTTTTCACGTTCTACGCACTAATTAGAAAGTTTCGTAGGCCGTCGCAAGGTAGGAAACAAAGAAGCTATTCGTTTCGAGTACGAGTCGATTTCAAATGTTTATAATTACATAAACCTGTAATATTTGATTCTTAAACGATAATACTGTCAATTTTGAGGGAAGTTAAAAATCAATCATTGGCCTTACTGCAATCCACTCGCGACGTATTTATTAACAATAGAGTTAACCACCTAATCGCACCTTTTTGCATCATTTTTCATTTTTTTTCGTCATTTTTTATACAATAAAAGGGATATCATCCTTCTACGCGCTACTTAATAATTGTAGTAATGATCAGGATAATAATAATAATAATAATAATCGTAATAATGACAATAATAATAATAATAATAATAATATTGCGCCTTATTTTTTCATTCATCAAAATTTGTCTAATAGCACAATTTTTTAATATTTCATTCATATAAAAATTAATTTCTCGCGTCAGCATGGAACGGATTTGTGTATATCTTCATTCTTGGTATAAAATAGTTTTGACTTACCGCGAAATTATCTCGTTGCGCATAGTATATCAATGACGATAAAAATAATAGCAATAATAAGTAATAATAATAGATCAATAATAATGTTAATAATCACAATAGAGTGGTAATATATAATAATGGCAATTATAACTGAAGTAATAACCGTGATGATATAAGTAATATATTTATCATCGTTATAATGATGTCCTTAAACGATTTACGCTTTTTTTCTAGAGACTATCCTCTTCATTATATTTCCATATGTATAGCTATAATATATAATATTTTCATGTTGAAAAATCGTATACATCAGTTGTGTCTTGTCGCAGGACCATTGCTTCGCTAAACTCCGTTCTTAAGTTAATATTTTTTTAGTTTTTCACCAAACGGTATCTCCTTTTTTCATTCTATTATAGTTACTCAATTATTAGTCGATTTTTTTTTACGAAAAAAGTCTCTACCGAGGATGCGCCGAAACCAGGAGCATCTAACCTCTGCATTCGTTTATTTTTTTTTTTTTTTATTATCGAGCCATGAAAAACCTTATAAAAAGATTTAAAAAACAATTTTCTCGTATATATTCCCCGATTTAAATCGTCATATGAATTATTCATCTCGTATGTACACACACGCGCTTTTTCAGATTTGATTCTTGTTTTCAGTTACTTGGATCTTGATCTTCCAAAGAATTTATTCCAGTTTCAAGAGAGGATCTACGTGACTTACTAATACAATATCTAAAAACTTGCCCGAGTGGAAGCATACATTATTTTGATAATTTTCCTGCCTCTTGTTACTCTTTCTCGTTTTTCCTACGGAGCTGTACGAAAGGGGTTTCAAGGAATCGACGGGTTATTGCGAGTGCTCAATAGTTTCGGGCCGTCCATCGTATAATCTTAAATGAGCTTATTTAATATCGAGTTTAGTTCGTATTACTCGCCGCGAGAGGCCGACGAGCTTGAGATCACAGATAGTAGGGTGATCGAATTGCGCGAGCGGTTTTTAGTTTTTCTTGAATTATTTTTTTTTTGAGATTTTTTTTTTGTTTCTTTTGGTTGTTTGTTTTTTTTTCAGTTAGCGGTACGTAATCGCTTTCTCTAAGATTTTTTGCTCCGCGGGCTTCTCGGTTCTCCACTCCTAAGGATTTCAAGGCGACAGCTCCTGAAAGCAAATGTCAGTTCCAGCGTAAAGTTCGATGGGCCGATTTTGGCGGCTTATTGAAATTTGCGTTCTTCCTTGTTTCTCGTATTCGCATTTTTCTTGAGGTTCATCCATTAAGCGATAAAAACCAGGACATGAATAGCAGGATTAAATTGAAAATTTTAATTAATTTTTAAATGGACTGCATGTGAAATGAGAAAGCGTCATAAATTCCGTGACATTATTGTTTCGCATTTTCATTTCCTGGCTTTGCATAAAGGATCAACAATAATAGCCATAGTATATTTTGATTTGTAAAAGATCATAAAACAATAATAATTAACAACTAACAACAACTATCCACAATTTATATCCGTCCTTGATTACAGCATAAAAAAGTCAAAATTGATTTCGACACCAAAAAAGCTTCAAGAAAAAGAATTACATCCCTCAATAAAAGCACATATAAAAATCAATTTCCCGCACAGTAGAAAAAGTCAGTATTTCTTTTTCTTTGAAATTTTTATAAAAATTACAATTCCAAGCTACCGCGTCTCCCGCAAAACTTTTCTGCAGGCTCATCGATTTTGTGCAACAACGTTTATACCGCAATAAAGTAACTCCCTCTCTTTTTCCTTTAAACTTGCACGAAAATTCCCAGAGAAAAACTGCTGAATTTTTTTTTAACAAAAAGAATTCTATTCTACATAATTGGACGACTCGGGTTTTCCGTATTACGTTCCATCGAGTTGACTGTCCAATTATATTTACAGCACGTTTTGCCCTCGCGTATGTACATAAGCCACGTGAGTTACAACAGTAATGGATATACGTACGGCTACAGTTACGCACGTCAGGTATATAAATAGGCAAAATAATAATGGCAGGCGCAATCAAAGGAAATAAAATGAAAAGGTATGAAATTAACACAGAACATGAATGAACATTTGTAAGAAAGCAAACTTTAATAACGTCAAGTTCCGTGCTTATCGCCCGGTCATAATGTAGGCATTTTAATTAGATATTTACAATCTGTGATGTATCTGGAACACGCTCGTTTTTTCCATAAATTTCCAACACGTAGCTTAAAAACTGTTCTCGCTTTATCGCTAATTTCGTATAAAAATCTCCAGCGCGATTAAAACGAAGATATACGAGAAAATAAAACGCTATAATTTTACACGTCGTCCCGCGGAAAAAAAATGAAAGTAAGACATATACCGAAATAATAAAGATTCGATTTCCTTTAACGTGTTTGCACGAAGCAGAATAAAAGTTAATAATTCATATCTCATTCGATACTTTGCCGATTCGCCGCATGCAGAAAAAAATATATATATGTATATATACGTATAATAATAATAATCAATGTCAAACGTACATTTAAGCGGATATGCGATGTGCAAAATAAAGTAATCTACGCCTAAAGTACAGTATTACATAATTAAAAATAAAAATATAACTGATGATAATAATGTAATATAATAATAATGAAAATAGTAGCGATGAAAGGCACGAAGCGAGAGTAAAACGTTTACAAGAACCTAAAAACGAGTAGTGAAGCAAAGGACGCCCGTAAATCGTTTAGTGGCAAACTAGCGTATGTGATAGTAACTAATCCGTACGCGATGCTCTCTTTCTCCTTGACAAAGGCGCAGAAAGTCACCGTTAATATTGTCACCTCTATATGTTGCTTATAAAAACGAGTTGCATTAACTTTATAAATCGTAACGGGTATGATGTAAGCTTTTGCGGCGCTATTCAACTGTTTTTTTCCAAAAAAAACGAGACACATCTTTCACGCACCTCTCGAGTAGGAAACGCTAACAATTCGGCGAATTAAAATTGACTTATTTGCAATTAAGGCTACCGAAATAAAACGAGGTAAAATAATAATATCTCTGCATGATTGCACACGAATAAAAACGCAAATTTATCGCGACAAGCACGATGATAAATAAAACATGAATCATTATTTAACTTTCCGCTGCAAAAAGTGTAATTAAAACGCGAAAGACGCACTCGTTCGTAAAAAAACATCCGAAAAATTAGTATCTCGGTAGCCCCAACGCCGACAAAAAAGATATCTCGCATTAATAAACCTCCATATTTAGTAAGTATATAAACTCTCGTTAAAAGCGTGAGCTAGTAATTGTGCATACATCGATGAGTAATGAGCCGTAAACGCGTTACGGCTTGCGCACGCGCTTTAATACATAAAAATTAAATGTACATAATATCGTAGGTGAGAACATAAAATAATGAACAATAAAAAATAAAGCCTGTCGCGTATACAAGTAAGAGACAGAACGCATCCCGCCAAAGTGTCCGCAGGGGTCGAGAAAAAAAGCTGCCCTCGCTGTTTTAGACGCGCGGTTTGCTGCTGCTCTCCCGATCGGACTCCGAGTCGCCGGAGTCGCCGCCGTGCAGCGCCGGAAACTCGGGCATCGACTCGCGGCTCTGCGGCATCCAGCCCCCTGCCATTGCCTTGCCCTGCAGCACCATTATTTTTTGCTTTTCTTTCCGTTTTTATTTTCGGATCTACTTTTTTTTTCTCGTTTGCAAGCTCATTACTGACTCTAGCTAGATTCTTCTCGGAGATGGACTCCAGGGGTGGCGTTTTTAGAATACCGTGGAAGTAATTGCTTTTCGTTAATTAGAGTTTTAACGAGCTTTAGACAGTTTTAATGAATGAAATTAAATAATTGGAGTATGCTTAATTTAATTAAGTTACCAATTGTATTGAAAAGATTTAAGTAAATCAAATTAGCAAAATTATACGAAATTTAAGATACCGAGGATATTCATTTACTACCCCTGAAGTTTGTTAAGTGCTTTGCGTTGCAAACAATTATAACTACGAAATCCAAGTCTCTAAAGAATTTTTTTATCTGGTCAAATTAGATGACGTTATTAACAAACTAAAAATCTAACAAGAACTTTTAATTTTGTCTCTAAATTAACCACCATTTTAGAGGGATTTTGCTCTGTTTTGTAAAATAAATAATTTAAAATGATTTAGCATAAAAAAATACATAAAATTTTTAACAATTTAAAAAAAAACAAAAAAGAATAAACATTTTTGCAGTCAATCAGTAATTGATGTTTTTAAATTGTTTGTAGAGCAAAATCTCTCGTCAATGAAGTGTGTGTTTTACCTGAAAAACTAAGCGGAACCAATCGCTCCCAAAAAAAAAACGTGATATACACACACACTACTGTGTAAAACCATTGCCACAATTCACAAGAGTCAACATGCAGCCGCACATGCCACCGCCGGAAATCGACGGAATCGTCAGCCCGCGACGCGACGCCATCGCTCTAACTCATTCGATTCTTAGTGGTTTGCGCGACTTGGTGCACCTGCTGTGCATCGATAAATCGATAGTGTATAAGTAAACTTAATAAACGCGGATTCACATTGCATTCGAATCTCTGCAATGCAATGTATTTACACACACATAAATCTTAAACAATCTATTTTCTCCTCGCTTGGATCGATCGTATTGAATTATATACCCAACTGCTAACTTCCTACGTCTAGATTTTCATTGTTAATTCTACGTTTACTTCTAGAAAAACTTTCGTTATCAAATTCTTATTGCACACTTATTTAAGACGCCTATAAGCCTATTAAGATAAAATCTTCTAAGAAGAGCGTTCGCAACGAAAGAAAAAGTCTTACATTACTAGCACATTTTGATTCAGCGCAAAGATTCGAGGAGATGCGAAATTTTCTTTGTTGCAAATCTTTTAATTAAACTGCACCTTCAAATAACCAGACTTTTGTATTCCCTTAAACAAAAAGATTTCGATTTAAAAATCGAGCGAACGTCTTCAGCTCATCGAAAAACAGAGTAGCTATCGGTCCCCGTACAAATTTTTTTTTTTTTTAACATTTCATATCGTTTTGCAGTCTAGTAACTTGTGCTTGTTGCAACGGATGTAAGATCCCGTCTGGCTCGGAAAGCTGAGCACCGCTTCATAGGCCCGGATGACACTTTTGCGACTTATTGCCTGTGTCGCTTCACTGGAAAAACAACACGGTTGCCGAATTATTACAAGTGTTAAGCTTTAGTTTTTCAATCCGGGTGCCGCAGATTACTTAGTTCTTGTTACTTTTACTTTACGTGTTAGAAAATTTTAAGAGTGAAATTACAAAAAAAAAAATTAATGGACAAGGTGGGTTTTGGATTTTTTCAAAGCTTTGTAGAATAAACTTATAATATTTTATTACTATTAATAATATGTAGTGAACTTCTTTACTGCAAATTTTTTTTTTTTTAATTAGTGCACACAATATTAATCCAAGAACCACCATTACAATTACTCTTTTGTACAATATTAAAAGTTGAAAGTGAAAAAGAACTGTGTTTGCGACAAAATAACTTTTGTAAATTTCGTTAGTAAAAGTTGTAAAATAGTATTACGGGTGCCAGGTAAATTGTTGTTTTAAAAATCCTGTTAGCGTAAATCCAAAGAGACGTTCACTCGGCACTCGTTGCAACAAACACAGTTCATGAAATGTTAATTCTTGATTATTCACAAAAGAATAAAATTATACAGTTGTCAAAAAAATCATGTAGATTCAATTAAATTGTTAAGTCTGTGTTAGATTATTATGTGCTCGAAAAGAAGCCATTAGTTAGGCAGTTTGAGTGAATTTGTTAGTGCTGCAACTGATAAGATTTCAAGAATAAAAGATAAATTTTCGCCAGAATTCGCTCCAATAAATTCGAAAAGCCGTTATTCCGGCGCACAATTTCGTTTTCGACGTTACATCGTTCCAGCCGCAATAATTATTCCAGCGGGCTTTTTTACTGCAAAAAAGTTCGCGCCATTACGAAATTTTAGATAAAACTCGTAGAAAGTTCAGCCGAGATAAAGTACATAAACATGTTATCAAAGTTACGCGTAAACCGGCGCTTCAAATTAGCATAAATTCAACGTTGCGCGCGAAAATTTACATGGAAAGCACGTGATGTAAGCGCATAATTAAACTTTACAATTCGCGTTTTATTTTAATGAATTTGATCTTACTCGCGAAGCAATAATGTACGTTATAAACGGAAAAATAAAAGAGCAATTAAAAGTCGACGATAAATTTCAGCATCGCATTCCGCGCGGACATTCATTTACTTTTACGACCTTAATTAATTTTCCTTCCGGAACAGCAGCCCATTGTCCCGCAAAAAATCAATCCCTGATTTCGAAAACATCGATGTAAACGCACACAGAGACTCATGATAGTCCATTACGCGGCCTAAAAAAGTGACTTTGCAACTCCAATGCATACTAAGCAAGCTGCTAAACTCGGTTTCGCTTATATACCGCTGCCGTGTTCTCCGCCCGTTGCTCTCGCTCGTTCGTTTCTTCCAGCTCGTTCCTTCCTTATTCAAATAGACACGCATAAGACCATCTTTATGGCCGCCGGCTGTGTACGTACGAGCTTCCACCCCCTGAGTTGATGCAGCTAACGAAAGCGAGCTTAGAATTATGAATCCACTCCGGTGGATTCTTGGAATATATTCGCTTGATTACGCACAATGTTGAGGTAGCACAAACGTTAGTCTGGTCTAAACAGCCACTTTCTTTTTATTTTACAAAAGACTCTATTTATTTAATCTTTACACAAGTACGCAAAGACAGATTTATTTTGTTTACAAGATATGAAAGCGTTACAAATGAAAGCGCGTTCGTACTACTTTAGTAACAACTTATTTCCTTAGTTAACGATAAATATTCGTAAAAAGTTATAAAAGAGGTAAGAAGCAACTGCAGGCCTTTGAGATAAAAAGTTGGAGGAAAAATTTCGAAACGAAGTTGGACGTTCCTCGCGTTTAATCCGGCAGTTTGAGCTTTGCGCTCCGAGCCCTCGAGTCACGTAAAGTCGCTAGAGCCTCGGGGGCGGCGGCACAATGGCACATCCCCCCATACGCGCACGTACGTCATGCGCCCGCGCTAATATACGCACTCCCTCTCGCGCGCCGAGATAATTGCGTACGTGAAAAACTCGCAGAGAGGGTTAATCCAGCGTAAGAAATGCCAGCCGAGCGCGCGAGCAAGAATTCGACCCATCGGCTTCGCTTGCACTCTCGAGTATTTTGATGAAATTGCTAAGGCGAGGTGAGAAAGACGGCTGTTATATGAAAAAATGCTCCGCTCGAGTAGATTAAAAAAAAAAAAACTGCTTGAATTTGTTTGCGCTTTTCAATTACGTGAATGATGTCGTCGCATAAATTGGACTTGGTAAATTATTAACGCGGCGCAGTCGTTTTTCATGGGCACTTTTTCTGTTAAATTAACCGAAAAGCAATTTCATCAAAACGGCTCGCGAGTTGTTAACTGTACAGTGCACTTCTGGAACCAACAACAATTGGTTAACAGAAAATCGATGCCGAGAGGTCGCATTCGACCGGAAGTGGCCAAAGCGAAGCAAGAACAGACATGCAGGCGTCTACAAAAGCTATATACAATCTTCAATATAAACTAATAAAATATATATATATATAAATACAAGGAACAGGCACACAATATGTTTACAACGTATACTCCGAGAAAAGTTCTCTTGTAGCAAATGGGTATATTTTATTTTAAAAAGGAAATAGTCTTCAGAAGGTCTACAAAACATTGCGTTGGATACGAAAGAAAACTTCTTTTATTACAAAATGCTTTCGTACAATAAACTTAAAAATTTTAAAAGATTTTATATTCTTACAAAAATATTTGTAAATTCTTTAAAAATAAAAATACATACTTTGATATAAATCTAATTATCTAAAAAGTAGTCAATACAGTTTAACAACTACGCTTTTGTATACAATGATTAATAAGAACTTAACAATGCGAACCCCTATTTTCACCATTTATAGCTAATAATTAGATTAAAAACGTCAGAAAAATCTTTATCTAAAAGAATTTTTCTTTCATACAATAAACGTATTACAAAATGGTCCCTTTTGTCTCGTTAGAATTGTTTCTCCGAGTACTTTCCATGCAAAAAACGTTAGGTTTCGTAAAGTAAGAAAAGGCCAGCTCTACCGTGTCTACTCATCGTCGTAGTCATGGCTGCGCTGGCGATCCCTGTGGTAATTTACCTGGTGCATCGGGTCGTAGCCCATCGGGCCATCGTTGTAGGGTTGGGAACCGTAATCGCTGCCGTTGATGCCCATACCGTAGCCGGCCATGTCCTGAGGAGCGCCCGGCGGTGCCGGCGACATCATCGGCGTTGGGGTGCCTTGGCTCGCGCCACCCATGCTGTACGGCGAAGCTCCTGCAAAAGCTGCTGTAGAAACAATCGCGGTGCTTACAAATTTTCGAGGAGGTGTTTTTTTGTACGCTTAAAGAAAAAAGCTTTGACTAATATTCGCATTAGCCAAGGTTATGCTGTGCTTTCTACGACGTTTATCGCGAAATGCCTTTCGTTTTGGTGAGAATTGTATTTAGTAAGTGAGCAACGTTTTAAAAAAATTTATATGTTATCATTTAATTTTCTATGATTAAAATATTTCTAAATAAACTTTATATCTAGAATATAAATAAACCGTATATAAAGTTGGTCAAAGTATAAGCGCTTTTTCATTTTTTTTAAAGCACTAGAAAAAGCAACACAGCATAATCTTCTTTCATACAAACACTCCTCGACGAAGAAAGAACTTCCAAGTGTTCAATTTTAAAAGATTTCATGCAATTTACTTTTACTGTGAGATCTTTTTAGCTCTGATTGCTCCTTCAAGTTATTCAGTTCGAAAACTCCACTCGGAAATTCGCACTTCCTCGTGGAAGTTTCTCTCTCGAGACACGCGGTGGCCCGTAGAAGGAAACGGCGCGTAAACTTATAAATAAAATTCGTAATTTCTCTCTCCCTCTCTAAGCTTTTTTTATGAAAACAAGAAAATACGAGCCAATAAACAAGTTGAGTTTAGGCACGTTGTTGCTTCCTTGGCGCGACTTGGAAAACAAGCCGGCAAAGATACGGGCGCGTATCGCTCATTTTATTCTCGCCCCAAAGTGATTTATTGGCAGGCGCAATAACAGCGCACCGCGAGCAAGTAACAATGTGCAGTAACTCATGGCTCTAATGATTTACAGTAATAAGAAACTAGCCCGCGCTACGATTTCCTTTCTACAGTGGCCATCCCCGAACGGATAATTGAGCGAGACAAGTAAAGCCAAAGAACAATTTTCTGCCGATGAAGTATTTAAATTAAAATGTCCGACATTGACTCAAGTGGATAGATGAAATTTTTTGATCTATTGAAAATTGCAAGCCATTTCCTCCGTAATTTTCTCCGGAGTTTGTAAACTTACCAGCTGCCTTCTTAGCGGCGTACAAATTCGCCTCTTCCTGCGCCTTTCCTATGTTCTTTTTGTAACGTATCCTCTTGTTGCCAAACCAGTTGGAAACCTATTTATGAAACAGTGAGAGGTTAAAATACAGAATTCAAAATTTAAATTTCACGAATGAAAACTTTTATTTACCTGGCTAACTGTAATGCCACATTTTCGAGCCAATTCTTCCTTCGCTTCTTCACTGGGATAGGGGTTGCTTAGGTGTGAATAGAAATATTCGTTCAGGATTTCTGAGGCTTGTTTGCTAAAGTTTCTTCGCTTGCGCCTGGAAAAATTAAAGCACGTGTTAAAGTGCACATCTTCTTCACAAAGAAACAGAAAAGTAAAAAGTCTTTATTTCACCTGGCATCAAGGAATCGACTTCTCAAAATCATCACAGCCTCGCACGTCGATTGTTTCAGCTGCATCTGGATGCTGGAAAACTTTTTGTGGATGATTTGAACCATTCTTTCAATTTCCTTGGGCGTGATAGGTCTGGTGCGGCTCTGTTCCCTCAGTAGATTCATCACGTGGGTAGTAAACTCATTGCAGGCCTGTGCAAATAAAAACAATTAGTATCTTGCGGGAAGAACGACGCCAAATGGGGTTGGTCGATAAGAATAAATTAATTTCGTAAAGTAGAGAACAAATTTCCATTCAATTCGAGAATGGATAGCCGCACGGAGATAAAGTCGAAAAATCGCTTCGAGTTTCTCAAAATTTGGATTTACGCCATGTACTTTTATCAAGAGCGGGCAAACACCGATGTAACGTACGAGCACTCAGCTCCGAAGATGGCCAAGTTCAATAAAATAAAACAAAAAGGAAGTAATTGCGTAGAAATAATCTACAGCCAGCAAAAAGCCAGGACTTATTTACAGCCCCGCTCGCGATCCTATATTTATTTAAACTTTGAATAAAGCTCCGCAACTTTAAATACAAGGTTACACCGCGTCTGCAAAGTTTCCGCCCATCCCTCGAAATACTTCATTTAAACTTGGCCATTTTCAAGATTAACCCGCCGAACCCTTCTCCCCGACTTCACAACCTGATTCAATTTTAAAAGGCAACGGTACCTCTCCAATACTTTGATAAACATTAAACTCGTCCGGAGGCATTCGGGAATGAGAGATTAGGTGAAAAAAGAGCAGGGAGAGAGAGAGAGAGAGAGAGAAAGAGCCGACGTGGCTCGGGAGAATAATGCATTATTCCTGGTGGCTGCCGGTTTTAAGGGAAGGACTTTGCTCAATATCAGTATTCGAGAGACGGCGAGCAGCACGCCGGGGTAGCTTTTCCTGAGGGAAGACCGGGTAGGGGCGGGTTTGCAATTTCGGAATGGATTCTCTCTCTCTCTCCCCCCCTCCCCCCCTCTCTCTCTCCCGAGCTTTCCGCCCTCTCTCTTTCGCAGCCGAGGGGGTGGATCAGCGTTCCCGCCGCCGGCAGACGGGGGCATTTCGGCCTGCGCCAGAGGGCTTTAGAGATGGGAAACACGGCTCGACCTCCATCTTTATTTTGCTTCGAGAGAGAGAGACAGAGAGAGAGAGAGAGAGAGAGCGCGCGAAAATAGAGATGCGATGCGGGACGCGGGTTGAAAAATTTAAGCCCCGCCGTATGATGTGCTTTTTCCCCGCTAACCGACCTCGTAGAAACTATAATCCCCGAGTTTGTCGAGCCTTTCGAAACGCTCGAATTTAATTATGCAAAAGCTCTCGCGAGAATTTTGCGCGAAATCCCGCGCGATTGGAAACGGCTTTGTGTCCGAGAGAAAGGGAGCAGTTTCGACGGGAGAAATTGAGCTGGCCGCGAGTTCCCTTTGTATTTAGCATAATTTTATTGACGAAAAAGACATTCGCATGCAAGTCCATATCGATTATAGCTCAAGCGAGCCGGAATATTGAATTTGTGCCAGCGATGGAGCCCCCTCCCGATTCGAATCTATACGTCTCTCTTTGACCAAAGTTCAAAATATGGATCGAATTGAGCGTAGCCAGAGGGGTATCCTGCCAGAGTCCGCTCAAACGAGCTGCTGGCACTCTCGGCACGCGCAATTCCAAATTTACGTATAATTATGCCGGCGACGGACGAGCGCGCGGCGCCATTGTCCGCGGGGAAATGAGGAAAAAAAATTCCGTGGATTTCCGAAGCTCGGATGAGCGAGTGTATTCATCGTTGAATCGCGGCCGTTAAAAGCTTTTTGTGCTGCTCGCAAGGAGAGGATCTCACAATTGTTTTACAAATTTTTATGCCTCTTTTTCGACCAAAAAAACAATGTATCTGCTGAAGCTGCAGACGTTGATGACTTTTAATACCACATTTCAATAATAATTCATTTAAAAAACACGGAAATAAACGTCTTGATTTCAATTTACATTTAGAATCCTCGAGCGTTCAAGTATTTGAATTCTGAAAAAAAGCGTAAACTCGAAAAATTTTCGTGCCAGAGCCAGAGTGCAGCAAGAGAAAATGCAACGCTTCCCTCTTTTCCCGCATTCGTTAAATCCGTGCCAGACGGTAGCTGGTGGTGATCACGCGATCGCATTAAATTCATGCGCGTCTATTTCCGTGGCTGTCACGCCATTTTGCATAGCCACGCAGGCATTAACCCTGCCGCGGTCTCCAGAAACTTGAGTGAAATCATAAACACGAGGATTCGCTCGGGCTCCGCCGGCGTTGCTGCCGACTTCTTTTTTTTTCCTCTCCTTCCCGCGAGTCTTTTTATACCATCTCTCGAGTTTCGCGCGCGACGGCCCGGAATGAGCGAGATGGAGATTTCGATGATGCACTTTGAAACGGTCTGCTTGACGGACGGATTTTGAAGGAATTGCGAGGTAATTATAATGGCGAGTGAACGTGTTTTAGAAAATTTTAGGGGCTCTTAAGTTTTAAACGCAGGATGGCCAGTACCGTTGTAGTAATGCGCGCGCTTAAATCTTGGAAGCGTTGGAAAAAGGAACGATTTCTTTGAGGAAAATTGAGGGAAGTTGCAAAAAGTGGCTCCTCGAGGATTACAAAATTCTTTTCTGCTGCTACGAGAGAAACGAGTTTAATTACATCGAGAAAAAGTTTATTTGGGGCGATGAAACTTTGTTACTTTAACTAAACGAACCGAATCTTGTATTTCTTTTAAACTCCCCAGCAATTCCGGATAGTGCAATTGTTGCTTCGAAACTTACATTGATATAAAAAAAAAACTTTGAAAACTACCATTATCCAACTCAACCATTTTAACCGATTACCGTCCTAATTTACCAGAAAAGGTAAGTCAATTCCATCATTACCGCGAAACGACCAATGCAAAACGAAGTAAAAAACGACGACGAAACATCACCTGTTCGTATTTCTCAAGCTCCTGGTGGTAGATCTGCCTGATCTGAGCGAGCTTGGCGCGGTAGTCGGAGTGCTCGATGGCGTTGTCTGGCTGTCCGGGGGGTCCGGCGGCCGCGGCCGCCGAGGCCGAGGCTGCGGCACCGGCGCCGCCGCCCTTCTCCGGGCCCGCGACTCCCTCCGCGATCAGCATGTTGTCCAGCCTCATCAGCTGCGGATCCGGCGGCTCCTCCTCCTGCGTGTTTCTCAGCGACAGAACTGCAATGTGAAAATAAGGAGGTCAGACTTTTTGTGGCGGTGATGGGTCGCGAATATTGTTGATGTTTGTTTACGCTATCATTCGGTTTAAGGTGGAAGCGCGGGAAGTATATATAGTTGCGGTGAATTACGACTTTGGGTTAGGAGGACTGTTGGAGCGTTTTATTATTGGGAGGATGTAAAGTTTTTCTAGGCTCTCGACAGCTCGGTTTATTAGGTGTTGCTTCTGCAATTTATGGGCCTGAATGAGCGATGAGGTTTAGTAATTAAGAGAAGGATCCGCGTTGCTGTTTATTGACTTTTCGTCTGCGACACGTTTTAATGCAGTAATTAACAGCATTTCAAACTTTAATACCCCCTAAAAAAAGAGACACTCTCAAAAGAGCAGCCCATTTTTCTACTTCGTCAACGACCCCACGAAAGAGTATCGTGAAATTCAATTTTATTGCTTTATTACCCCGCGCCCCAGGCGCCACTAATTCCGCATGATCAGCTCTCTCCAGACGGCGGAGCTCCATAAATTAAAAATCCGAATCCTCCCTAATCCTCAGTCACGCGTCGCTTAATAAAAAGCCGGCCTAAGCAAGCGTGCGAGTACTATATAGTCCGTGGGGAGGGGGGGCAAGAACCCGCAGTAAAGGCCGATGTAAATTAGCGATGGGCTCGCAGCACGATCGAGCCCGTAATAAAAAGGCCCCGTCGCGATCTTACGAGTCGAAAAGTCGGCCGTAAGGAAGCCCGGCGTCGCGGGACGTTTACTGATCGTAAAGGAATCAATTTCCCTCCTCTCTCTCTCTCTCTCTCTCTCTCGAACGCCACGCGGAGCGCCGCCGCCGCCTGTAGCTCCTTACAGCGGCCCGAGAGAGCCGGTACCGTAACGCCGCTTTTATCGTACTTTTACGGTACATGATGGAGCTGGACGACCCATAAAAGCAGCGGGAGAAGCAGCGGCATCGGTCGTTCGCTCTATCTCTCCGAGTTCTTTTTTTTTCTAGCTCGATCGTCCCTTACCGAGGAGCAGTGTATGAAAGGTAAACCGACCGTCTTGCCTCTCGAAAAAAATCGATGCGCGAGCAGAAGGATTTTTTACGCGCGGCTGATTTACTCCGCGCCGCGTGCAGTTTTCGTCGAGCGCTAATTTCAGTCTCTTTTTCGGGTGTTCCAGTCTCGCCGAGTGGAAAGCGGCTCGCCTTGCTTCGGAAAAGCGCGCGTAGATGCGGCGCGGCGCGCGAATTAGTTTCCGATAAATAAAGATTAAAGCGCGGGGCTTGCGAAATTTCCAGCGCCGTAAATACGGGGGATATTTTTACAGGTGCGCATTTCGCTCCGCGCGCCGCGGTGGCGATAAATTTTGTTTCTGTATTTGCAGGCTGCAATTTCGTTGGATCCTTCGCGCTTTTCCGCTTTTTACTACAGTGATTTTGGAAAAATTATTAGCCCTCGATCGCCGAAAGAATTTCAAAGCAGCCGATAAAATCGCTAAAAATACCGCACTATAATAATCTATAAACAGTATCGGATAAAGAAGGAGGAATAACGGCGAACGATCGAAATA
This sequence comes from Ormyrus pomaceus, assembly GCA_900474385.1. NCBI lineage: Eukaryota > Metazoa > Arthropoda > Insecta > Hymenoptera > Ormyridae > Ormyrus > Ormyrus pomaceus. Next base: position 32,152 of record UCOM01001484.1, read on the forward strand.
AATTTCGATGCGAAACTCATTAAAAAGCCTCTCTGAGAATGACGAAAGGGCTCAGCTCGTTCCGGGGGCCTTGAGGGAGCCTCTTGGAAAAGGGGTCGAGTAAAGGCGCGAAAGAAGTCGCCGTAAGATCGGGGGAGCGTGAAACGAATGCGGCCGCCTAATGCAATTACATGAAGTGTTACAATTAAAGCTCCCCTCCTCCCCGCGCCTCCCACTCGACTCTAGAATCCGCCCTCGGCCGCCGCCGCTGAGAGAGAGAGAGAGAGAGAGAGAGAAGCGTCCCCTCGAGGCTTCCGCGTATAATATAATCCGAGAGCGCCGGGCGCTTTTTCCCGATCCGCGTCGCGCATCGCGCGGAAAAGCGCCTGCGGCTGTAGGAGCCACGCTGCTCCTGGGGGGTCCTTACAAGCGCGTAAACTCACTTTTACTGCCAGTTACGGGTTTACGACTCAGACGATCTGCCGACCGACACTTGCACGCCTCCGCCTCCTCTCTCCCTCTCTCTCTCTCTCTCTCTTAGGCGTGTAGGCAGCCGCGTTTACTGCACGAATACGCGCGCGAATTTATGAAAGGAGCTGATGCGGAGACATCCTGGATGCCGCACGCGATCCCAGTTCATTTGCTAAGGATGGACTGCCGCCGCTCGATCAACTGGCCTGCTTTCCCGATATCCTTTCTTCGAGGAACTGCCAGGAATTGCCAAGTTTTTGTTGGAAATTTAATTGCGAGTGTCGAGGCTAATAGACGATCCAATAAAACGGCGAAAATAGTCCTCTAATAAAGACGAGGCCGTTTCGGAGAGAATAATAGACCGGCAATAAATTAACACGTCTCTTTCCGTCCGGTTAATAACCTGCGAAACCCGGCATCCAAATCCCCCAACTGTCCCCGACATACGTTCCCCGAAAAATCCATACCCCCAAGGCGGCGAAGGGAGAGACAGAGAGAGCTAAATCCTGGCAGCTCAGAAGCGCATCTCCGAAAATCTCTCCATCCGGGGGTAATCTCGACGGGGGACCTCCAGAATCGGCTGCTCTTTTAATCCCGCCAAGGCGAAATCCATCGGGATCCTGGCAACAAGGGGCCGCGCCGCGCATATTCCCCGGAGGATCCTCGCCGAAAATATAACACCGCCTCCGGCCGCGGGGGCTGAAGCAGCCCCCGCCGCGCTCGATCGTCCGAGGAGAAGCCCCGGCCGAATTATGGAAATGCACTTATCCGAGGATCTCCCTCTCTCTCTCTCTCTCCCTCTCGAAAAATCCAATAACGTCATCGGCGCGCGGGTTTAATCTGCTCGCGCTCTGCAGCTCGGGCCGTAAATCACGAGACAAGTTGAAAAGCCGAGGCGAATCCGCGCAACGTGGCGCGCGCGGAACCGACGTACCGGCTGCTCGGAACGACTCTCGACGAGCAAAAGGTTACTTCTACCCGGGCTGTACACCGGAAACTTCGGCTCGCTGTACGAGCGAACTTTACTGCGGGCGCGACGATTTTGTTGTGCTCGACTTTTTGCTGCCGCCGCCGCCGCCGCCGCTGCTGCTTTACGGTGCGGACGGGATTTTTTTCAAAATGTATATATGTATATTTATAGATGCGAATTTAAATTTAGCCAAGCGGAATAAATTTTATGCGCTGGCTCGTAAGTTTTTCCCGATATGTAGTGCCGCGCGTATCTCCGGGCTTTTTTATTGTTTTCCTTTCGGCGAGGAAAAAATATCTCTCCCGAGACGGAGAGGAGTCGGGGGGGCTTCCCTCCTTTTGAATATCGAGAGGACGCCGATATAAACGCCGAAGACGAACGACCCCGGGATTCTGAAATGGAAAAGCGGAAACTACCTATACGCGTACGGCGCGTATCGGGGCGCGGGAATTTCGCTTATATCGGAATATCCGCGCGGCGTTTTCTCGAAATAGCGAAAAGCAATATTCTCTCTCGGCCCGCACCTTGCAATTAAGTCGTTGGAAAACGGCTGGCTGCGCCGCGTGAATTTCCGAATTTGCAAACTGTTGCGCAAAGGCACCCACCCGGCCAAGGATTGAGCAATACTCGCGCGAAAAGAAAAGCGCGGCTGCGCGCCGCGGGTCTCTTAGCGCGGCCCGCTGAGTGAAAACACAATCCCCTTGATTGACTGTATCGGCCCGGGAGAGAGGCAGCGAAGGAGCGAGGGGGAGACCGACGGCGGGGGGGACGTATAAAATTTTACGGCCGCGAAATCGGCCAATAATTGTTACGGGCTGGCTCTGATCGCGTAAAACACGTCGTAAACGTCGAGACGAGGGGGGTGGGGGTGGGGCGGAATTACGCTCGAGCAACCCCATCCTGCGCGCGCGCGCGCACACACACCGAGATAGGAGGCCTTATGCTAGGCGGCGCGCTCTGTCTATTTGTCCCCGTCTGTCGGCGACTGTCTCTCTTATTGACCCATGAATGCCAAACTGCGCCCGCCGATGACTGATTCCTGTATATCGGAGGAGCTGTTTATGCGGCTCGTTCAGCGCCGCTTTTACGGCCGCGCTTTTTTTCGGAGAAAGCGGCTAATCGACGACAAGCGAATCTTGACGTCAATGTGCTTGGGCAATTGGGACGGAGGTGTTAATTATTGACCGCGGATCTCGACGAGTCGTTGCTCAACATTCTGATTTGCAAATTGGAGAATGACGCTTGCTTATTTTCGCTTTGGTATTCGAGACGAAACGATTTTTTTCGGGCCGATGTACTAGATTCCCGCTTGAGAGGTCCCCTTCGGGAACTATACGATTCTGATATTGCGACAAGAAGTTGTCGAGTCAAGAAGTCTAGACAACTTTTTTTCTCCTCGCGGGCCTACACGTAGAAACGAAGAAAACAACCGAACCTATAAATAATCTCTTCAACTACATTGGGATATGGCTTTGAAATTCATGCCCATTTGAAACTCTGAAGTTTGTTTGTCAACCTCAACAGCTCGATTCGAAAGGACTCTCTCAGCGATACGCAGAGTCACCCGTTTCCCGAAATTGCATCAAGCAGCGTAACGTGCAAACATCTCCATCTCGCTTAGCCAAGAGCAAGCGGCTTAAATTTCAAGTGCACTCGATCCATTAAAACCCCGCTCGCGCGGGGCCGCGAAAAAGGCATCTTGATACTTAGCCACTCCAGAGCCTCAGCCCGGCTCTCGCGAGCCGAAAGAGAAAGTGCGCGGCGGCCGGTCGGGTTGAGTGACACTGAAGCCGGCCGCCTCTCTTGGCTCTCGCTCAAATAGTGGCGGCTGCGGCGGCGGCGGCTCGAGTTCAATAACGCGCGATTTCGGCCCTCCTCCCACGCGAAGGTATACGGAGAGCGCGGCGCGCTTTTAATGAAAGCGTGGACGCGGGAATGCCGGGAATGCTGGAAAACGTGCCGACGGGAGGGAGGGAGAGACGAGAGCGCCGAGAAAATTAACCCGCCGCTTGTATATATAGGGGACGCCTCGCTTTCCGCGCGCCTTTCCCGCTCGTCGTCTTATAAATATATGTGAGACACGGAGAGAGACTTTTATAAACCGCCGGCGTCCTTCTTTATTTAGAGCTTGGCCTGTGGGTGTTGCGAGCTGCTCTTTTTTGCCCGTGGCTCGTGGGAGCGAATTTTCGGAACGCTTCGCCGCGGTAGCTTTTGTAGCTTCGGGATTAGGCCGGGAGAGAGAGAGGAGACAAGTATGCGAGGCTGTAAAATGCTCGACGACCCGCTTCAGATGAATTTCGGGGGACGTGATATTTCGAGTTATTTTAGTAATAATGGACGCTGTAAACTCGCGTCAAATTGTTACGCGTTTGTCAATCGCTGCTCTCCTACAATGTGCCTACGCCGAGTCGGAATTTATCGCCGCGAAGAGATTTGTCGCGGGCTGTAACGCGTAATTTTAGAATCTAAATAATCCTTTGCCGTTCCTCCATCAATTTTGATCAATCGCGAATCCTTCCTCCGGAAAATTTGCCCAATATAGAATTCCCAGCCAAACTGGAAAACAACGCAGAGGAGAAGAGTCCATAGGAAGGGCCATCGTTTTTTATCGGCCTTCCAGGGGACAAAGGGACGGGAGAAAAAGCGCGGAAATTGAGGGAAAGGCAATAATAAAATCTATCAGAACTCGGCCGACAGAGAGAAAAGCAAAGGGAATTCTTATTGCCCGGGCAAGTCCGGCATTTTTGCAATATACAGAGCAGGTGTACGGAATGCCACCCTCGCCTCTATATATAAACGAACAGATACGACAGTTTCGCCGAGCTGGCCGCCGTGTATCGCGACTCTCCTTCTCTCTCCCTCCTTGTCGTCCGAATCCCCGGCTTTTCGGGCAAATCTTTTTCCGCCGCGTTCATACGGCAGAAGGAGCGCCCTGCGAGAGAGAGAGAGAGCGTGGGGCCCCCCATCCGTCATTCGATAAATTTTTCGGAGAAATTGAGCCCCGGACCGACGCCTGAGTTATGAAATTACGATGCCCAGAAGCGATACGCGAATATTCGCCCCGGACCTTTTTCCGAAAACTAACTTCCCAATTTATCCCTTCGGAGGGATTAAGCTCGCCGAAGCTATCCGTATTTTATCCGACTTCCGTTCGGCGAATTTACTTGTTTTTATCTAGTTTATTGTCCCAGTAAATTTTACCTTAAAAATACGCGCGTAAACTTTTCAAGCGTCTCGGAGCTTTTAACGCTTTATTTTATTTCGAATCAATAGAAGTAAAAACGGGGTTGGGGTAGCCGTAAAATAAATTGTGTTTTAATGATTTTTCACTTCGTCTAAAATTTCAACTGAAGCTCGCGGCAACCTCCTTCCGAACGTCCGTTAAAAACAATTCTCCTCCGTACACTCCAAAACAGTCGAAAAACCTTCGCGCGCGAGCTCCTCCTCCCAAAGGGCGAAAATCAACAACAACAAACAACGATAAAAAAAATTCCGGTCTACGGCGAGCTCGGGTGCAGGAGTTTTTGCCGAATATCCTCCCCGTCGCTCTCTCCCCATCGCCGAGCCACCACGGCAAGCCTCCGGCGGGAGTAGCGGGTGGGGGGGATGGCTCGCGTATATATAAGGGTGTAGCATGGGGGGGTGACCGAACCGGCGGCTCGGCTTGCGAGGGAGCTTGCCGCGCGGGAGTGTGTGCGGAGGCAGCGTGGCGTATTGATCGAGTGGCTCTCGCCCGCCGCCACCCCCCCGTGCAGCCGAGTCGGCGCTCCGATGTACGGCGCGGCGCGTGCAGGACGAGTGCCCCTCTCTCTCTCGCCCTCTGTGTTTGTTATCTTGGCGGCTGGCTGTATGCTACTTTTCGAGAGAGAGAGGGAGTAGTTTTTGACTTTTCGTTCGGGCGATGCGTTTTTTTTAAGGGATTTATGAGAGCTGCCGCGCGGGCTTTCATGATAATTTACGCTGTTGGTTTTGGGTGCTAGTTAGGATCAAGGGTTGGTTAGTGAGAGATGGATCGCCTGACTGGAAATCTCGGGCTGGACGTAATTTGTAAATTAATTAACTTTCGGTCGTGAGTTATGGGAGGGGACGTTCGTTAGCGCGTCGACAAACAAAAATCAAATTTCATAAAAGTCTTGTTACTTTCAAATTTGATCTAAATGTTATTTATTTTCTTTACTCTTGATTAAAAAATTATTTTCCTCGTCAAATCTTAATTATAAGATTTTGGCTACGAATCAGAGAATTTTATCTGCAACAAAAGCCAGCAATATTTGTCAGATTATTCGCAGAGCCTCTTTAATCCTTAAATAATTCAAACACCGTTATTTGTCGCAAACGGCACTCGAAACTTTACAAAAGCCAATGGACGCCGGTGCCCGACGCAAAAAAGAAAGGTCGCGCCGCGCCGTTCCAGCGTCCTCCTTTGAAAGAGCAGAACCCATCCAGGCCTCACAAAGCAAAGGATCAGAGGCGGAAAAGTCACAAAGAGACATCCGCCTCTCCCCGCGCCAAAAAAAAAGCGGCCAAACTCCGATATCGAATAAAAGCAGCAGCGCCCTCCTGCTCCCTCGCTGAAAAGAAGGATCGTGCGCGCCGCGGACGGGCCGCTTATATGCAAAGCGACTGCAGCCGCCGCCGCAGCCGTGCTGTTTACGCGCGAGAAGAGAGTCGCCACGTGCGCACCGGGAGATAGGCCGGATCGCCGCGCGTTTCTGAAATGTGTGGCGGGGATCGATTGTGCGCGGCGAAGGAAGCGAGAGAACCGAGTATTTTCGGCTTTTCTTTTCGTGGGGGAGAGATGCGAGTCGAAGGGCTGCCACGTATAAATAGGATTTTGAGCGGGGAAATCGTATGCCGACGGGCGCGTCGCTGAATTATGTGTTGTTTGGCTTTCGGCGCGAAGCTAAGTCTAGACTTTGTTTAAACGAGGAAATGCTGAAAACTGTCTTGCTTTTGTTGTAGAATTAATAACGTGTAAACAAAATTAGATTTTTTTTTTTTTTGGATTAACACAAATTATTCTCTGCGCACTAAACAAAAATGCATTCTGTATTTTGTAATGAAAATTCTTCCCGGTAATAAAAGTAATTTCCACCAACAAAATGAAATTAAAAATAAAAAATTAATTAAAGCCTGAAACATATAGAAATACGAAAAATCGACAAGACATAAACATAAGTTTCAAAAGGCAACAGATCTCATATAGCGTTTCCTTTCATCTTGCGGTGCGGCGTTGCTCCCGAGGGACTCGTGGAACGTATGCCTCGCGCCCTATATCGTCAATTGCTCTTATAAAAGTCCCGGGCTTTTCCGTATATATATATTCCTTCGGGCGGCGGCTTGCAGGTAACGAGCAATTCCATTCCTAATAGAAGCCGGAAAAGAGCCGCAGAATCCCAATACACTTAGCTCCCGAGAAATTACGGCGAGAGCATTAAAATTCCCGCTGCATTTATCTCGAAAATATTGAACACCCTCCTCGACTTTTATAAATTTTAAAAGTTTTCCCTCGCCGTCGAGGCCAAAAACTACTTTGTTTATCTCGAAAGACTGTAGTAGCGTCCCGTCTTCCGAATCAAGTGCAGTGCAGCCAATAAAACCGAGAACTCGAAAGCGATAGCTTATCCTGCAGCGACGCAAAAACCAAACAAAAGCTCTCTCTTTCCCAGCAATAATAATCCATCTGCGCGGCGCGCAGAAAAAGCGGCGGCGAAATTTTCGGAGCTTTCAAAAGCTCCAGCCCTCGCAGCCCCAATGGCGGAGACTTCCGCTTCCGGGGAGAGCGAAAGTCGCGAAGCGCGGAATTCCGCTCGGCGAAGCTCTCTCCCTCTCTCTCTCTTCTCGCTGTGCGCGCGCCGGGGTAAAAAGCGGGCCGAACAAACGGAGCGTTACTTTTATGGGCGAGAGAGCCCGAAGGAGCCAAGAAAGGGACGTCGAGCGAAGTTTGGCCATAATTCTGGCATCGCGAATATATCAAAGGAGAGAGCGTCAATATTTATCTTCGAGTGTCTTCCTCGGCCGGGGGGCGAGAGAGCCTTTTTCGGCTCTCTCGGTTAATTGGACGGAGAGAGAGAGAGGAATTTTGCGAATGCAGCGCGCGGTACACGACGTTGCCGCTGAAATAACGAGACAATGGAAATGGCGCATCCTGCATTAGGAGGCTCTCTACGCTCGTGGCATGCGGGCAAGGAAATCCGGCAATTCTTCACTAATGAAATGTCTTCTTTGACAGACACACATGCAGAAAACTTACATTATTCAGTGTTTCTTTGATTGCGGGAGTTGCTGCGTGGCTGTTTTAGAACGGCCTGACGTGCATGCGAATAAAATCTAGAGATCAAAAGACACTGCACGCGCTTTGGGACTTCCAACGAGACTTTTCAGAAAAAAATACTTGTTTATTACTGAGGCTAACTAAAATTAGAAAATGACCTACCTCAACTTTATCTTTATTTATGTATCTTTGTTGCCAAACAACCTTTTCAAATTTAAACCGTCCACTATATAAGAAACTTCGAACTTTTTTCGTTCTCCCGACTAAACAAATGGGCCGAAGCCTCTCCAAACAAAACTAACGTTACCAAATCTCTTCTCGAACGAGGCATTGAACTCGCAGCCAAGATCCCTCTTATTATCTCCTGCACGCGAAGCAAAAGGTTGCAGACGCGCGGGACTCGGAAGGAGGCTCCTTCCTCGATCGATGAAAGAAGCAAAGGCTACCGTCGCGGGCCCACATATCTCCTTGTACATTTCTCTCCCCGGTGCGCAGCTCGACGGCGGCACGCGGGGGGGGGGGGGGGCTTT
>UCOM01001485.1:0-40402 GCA_900474385.1 Ormyrus pomaceus
CAATGGCGAATAAATATGAGGGGAGGGTGGGGGGGGGGGAGGCTTCAACGAGCTGATTCACGTATATATAAAATCCCGAGAAAAATGGCACGTGTCTAAGTAAAAACAAAAGTGCCGCTATAAGCGCGTGCAATGTCGTAAAAAGCATCTCTGGTTATTGATTTCTGCAAAAAATTATACTCGTGCAGGCATTTTCGTTAGGTGCGGTGAGATTAGATAAGCTCGATTTACTTTAAATAGTAGGCATATGGAACTTGCAAATTTTTTGTTGGATATTTCGTCACCAGGATAGTCGACTAATTTTAATACGATCGATTTAACTACTGTACAACGGCAAGTGTATTTATAAGCTAATAGTTTCTAATAATAATTTTGCAACAGAATACTTTTTCAGTAATGAACAGAGTTCTAAATTATTAAATTAATAATAAATAATACCTTATTTTAAAAATCATCTATTTTCAGTCAATTAATATTAGCTGCTCTTTTTAAATCTGTCACTGTTTATAAAAAGAATAAATATTACATCGATCCAGCTGTCACTCCGCCGATTCGCAGCCCTCAAAGCCGTTCAAAACGGCGTCCGTCCAAATCCCATTCTTGCTTTGATCGGAAAAGCCCCCCCGGGCGGCAAAATCGAATGAAAGTCCGAGCCGACGCGACACGATCCCAAGCCCCCTGAAATCATAAACGCATCGAACCTTCATGACAGTCGCGCGACCGAAGTTTATACCGACGGACATGTCAGCCGCGGACTTTGAAACGGAATAAACGACGACGAGAGGGGGTTTCGCGCGCGCTAAAAATCACTGATCGGGCGGCGGCGCGAGTTCCTTCCGTCCCCCCGGTGATCCCAGTCGGCCGTCGGTGAAAAAAAATGGCGCCCCGGCGAAAGTCGCGCGAGCGGTTAACGAGCAATCGAGAGGACGGGGAGGAGCAGCCGGCGGATCCGCGGAACGGCCGCGACATTGAGGAGTGGGTGTATCGCTTTCTCGGTACGTACACGCGCACGTCGCAGGGGGCACCTCGAGGGGATTAACGCGTCCGTCTCCCCCCTTTGATAAATTATATACTGAGCTTTGACAAAATACGGCTGACAATTTTCAGTTTTTTAGGTTAAATTTCACGTGTTTGGAAGTGCGGTTACTTCTTTTTTTTTTTTTTTTTATTTCTTGGAGTCGGAGAATATGTAATTTTTTTTTTCATTTTCCAATTTAGGTAATCTTGCTGCTATAGAGTGCAGCAAGAAAGACGAGAATACCGGGGGTGCGAACGCTCCTACGACCGATCGCAGGTAATAATCAAACGGAATACTTTGTTGTGAGCATTGTTATGGAAAAGTTTTTGCATCAGATGACTTAATTTAATCTTGTTTTTTAATACACAAACAGAGTGGGGCTTCAGCATACACTTGTGCGTTGATTATTTGCACTGTTTACACGCATTCACGTAACATATTATAAAAGCAGAGATTATTCATGAGCGAATATGAAATTGCACGCTTGTACAGAGATAAATTAGTTTCGTGCATTAGCATGCACACTTCTACATTACATTGCCGCGAAGTCTACACCCCTGCTACAACTTTCTTAATTGACTTTTTTTTCCAAAACATCACAGCACCATCCACGCAAATTCTAACCGAACGTTTAAAACTTGAGTTATTCTTTCTTTTAATCACTCCCGATCGCGTTGCAAAAACAGTCCAGCCCCGTTTACCGAAAACACTGACCAAAAAATTCTACAAATACAAAGTCAACCTTTAACATCCACCGAAATCTCGGTGCAATTAATCTTAAACTCGACCGCTTAAAGACCGCTGGTACGGAAAACGAAGCGGCGACGGTTCCGCTCGCCGACGCCGTACTCGTGGGACAGGGTCACGCCGTCAAGGTCTCCCGTCGCCGATGATCACCAGCTCGAGAATTCCGACGTCTCGGTCACCAACGAGGGGGGGGACGACGAGGGGGCGAGCCCGTCCTTACCGAGAAACGAGAATCAGCATCCCGAGACCGCGGCGCCGCTGGAGGACAAAACGGAAGCCGAGAGCAATCAGGAGCTTCTGAACAAGATCAATCGATACATCAAGTCCGGTATCGCCGAAGGTACGTCGATTTACGGTGCTTGAATTTAAATTTTAACGTGCTTAATGGCGCTTTGTTACTTGGGAACAATTAGTCGAATGGAGAGCGCACATTTGGATGCGAATATTATTCACTCGTCGAAAGCTCATTTGAAATAATGAGTATAGCTTTCGCGTGCATTAATTTCGCGAGTCATTAATTTTGACCCGACTCATTAAAGGGATCGCTAAAAAGCATTGTTCCCCATCCAACAGGCAAACGACGCGCGAAGCGTTACGTGCAAAAGGCGCTGACCTTCGCGGTGGACATGGGCTACCTGGTGAAAGTCGACCGCAGCGGCAAGCTGCTGCGCATCTCTCCGGGACTGATCGAGTCGTCGTCGTCGACGAAGTGGCGCGGCCCAAAGTCGAGTCGACGCAGCAGCAAGGGTAAGGTGAACAAAGCGCGCTCGCCGCACGAGCACACCAGAAGCAAATCCAAAAGGAGCAAGAAGCCGAGCAAAGCGAAGAAGCCGCCGCCGCCGGGCGAACAGGAGCCACATAGTAACCCCGTAGCCGACCTCTGTTCGAGACGGAGCTCGAGGTGCCTCGTTAGGGACAAACGCAGGTTAACGAAAAAGTGCCGATACAACTGTCCAGGGGAGAGAAAATGCGCGGAAAAGTTAGTTGGTTACCTTGACTTACTTATAAGCGTTCTGCAATTTCTCCGCTTGTTCCCAAACGATCGTATGATTCAAGTCACCCGTCTATTTTCCAAAGTGGTTAGATTCCTCGTATACGCTCTGCAGCGTAAATGAAATTTAGCTTAGCCCTTGGCTGTCGCCGGGTATTCTTAAATGTAACAAGTACTTCGTCTCCTGACACTCAACCTTTTACAGAGGTTATTTGATTCAATTTTAATAAATTCAAAGTTCTTTGTTTCACTTCAGTTTTTCAGTTATACCTTAGGCTTCTAATTATTCCTTAAGTAATGATAAATAATCTTTAGTTTTTAATGTATTTGTAAGTACAATTGTATTTAAGAATTTTGAATTTAAAATTTTTAATTATTTTTACGCAAACTTGGGTCTAATTAATACAGTTAAACTACCTCAAGGCAATTAGCCTAAAAGTTTTTAAAATTTCTTCCTGCTTGTTCATTGTGAAAATTTAATCTATGCTTATAATAATGCTTATTGTTCTTTAATGTTTAAATCAGCTCTGATGAATATCTACAATTGCATTTACTATCCAATCCTTTCGAAATAATAATAATCTTTAGAAACGTTATAAAGCTTTAGTTCTTTAAATAAATAATTTTTTCGTTAAAAGTATTAATTTTGATGTTTAAAGTGTACATATCTAGATATATTGTATTTTATAAATGTATTTTAAAACTCTTAATATTATTATTTAATTTTAAATAATAAAGCAAGAATGATAACTGCAGTAAATTTATTGAAAGTTTACCTAATTATCGTTAACCATTAAGTAAATCTAAGCCCAAAATCCGAAGATTTCCGATGAAAAACATAGTTTAAGCAAAGTCAATTTTCCAGCATCAAAAAAAAAAAAAAAAAAAATCAGTGTCTGAAAGCGAGTCGCAGCTGCAAAGAAGCTCCTTTTTAAACAACAATTTAAACATTGCGCCCAAGAGAGTATAGGCGAAGGTGAGATTCGCCGGGGGTAAAAAGAGTACAGAAACAGAGGGTGAGAGAGAGAGAGAGAGAAAGAGTATGAGCGCCAGAGAAAATGTAGCCAGTCGGCCGTGGCCCAAAGCGATAATTCACCTGGTTTAAAAGCGATGTAAGGCCGCACGAGAGGAAAGTTCGCCAATTTACCGGTTAGGGAGACGTATAAAGTTCTCGTCGTCGTACGAGGAAGCGCCGCCGGTACCCTTCCTATGCTCTCGGGATCCCTTGATTAGAGCTGAATTCGCGTACGCTCTGCTCCGACGCTTAATTGTTATAGTACGCACTCCAGATCTGCTCTCGGTTCCCGAGGCTTACATTAAACACCTGGAGGACGATTGTTTTTATTCTTGAAAAAAGTAAAATGATGGATTTCCTTTTTGGGAGCTTGATCATCATTAGTTGAATACTTGTATTTATTTGAATTCAAAAACATGAAAACGCAATTTTAATTTTATAAATGCATGTAAGTATTGATTTAACAATCAATACGGGCAGTTATTCAGCTTTTTTTTTTAATCGAAAGACGGAATCCAAAGTAGTTTTGTTTAAAAAAGTTGATTTTCTTGAGAGAAAGCCCATCAAAAGTCTAGAAATAATACTGTACTTCAACGCGTCAGAGCTGAGAAAAACAACAAGGAATTCTGATTCAACAGAAATTCCAAGAATCAAGTTTTCTTTTGTTTTAAAATATAAAAATATGTACAAATTTTTGCAAAATTAATAATATAAATATTTTTTAATTTTCTCAATAATTAATTCGATTTGTAAACAGTTGTATGAAGATTTTTTATTACATAATAAAAAAATTAAGCTTATTAACAAACAATTAGTTTTTTAATTAATAAGTTGAACTTTCAGTCACTGACAAAGTTTGGCTTACCTTTAATTCTAACTAATATTATAACCATCAGATATTAAACAATTAAGTTAAATTTCAGTAAAAATTAATTTACTCGCTAATTATGAAACTTATAACAATTTGGTTTTATTTTTTTTTTCAGTTATAACTTATGCGACGGATATTACGATGAACTGAACGATCCAGATTATACGATCACAGCGCCAGAAGATACCAACGAAGAACAAAAGCCAGCTTCGCGGCCTTGTTCGAGAGGTGCTTCGAGTCGCAAAAGCCGAGACCAAAAGAAGTACTGACTGTCTCCGAACAGTCGTATCGATGCAGAAGATTAATTTTTTATAATAAATTTTGTGTCTTTACAAACATTTTAAGAGATTATATTTTTATATGAAATAAGGAACAGAGTGAAACGAAAAATTATGTTTATACTTTTTATTAATGACAGCAATAAATAAAGTTTCGTCCATAGAAGTTGTTTCCCATTTACAGTGAACGTTTTAATATCTAGAAAAATTAAAATTCATTTTTGTGTTTTAACGAAGAATTAATTTAAATATTCAAAGCATACTTTTATTACTTTTATTAAAATTAATTTACTCAGTTTTTTAAATTTTTATATAATAGTCGCTGCAACGGTTTTTCAACATTTTTTATAAATAGAACAAAGGAATTTATCTGTTATAGTAACCTGGATTCACATGAAACGATGAGAAATTTAGGGGGAGAAAAATGACAACGAAATACTGCCGCAAGCAAGTCCTAACATTACGAGTAAGAATATTACCATTTTATTTTTGTAGACGATTTGAAAAAGATCGACTATTTGAGGGTTCATAAAAGTATGACTGACGTCAGCATTATTAAAGATATGAAATCGTGTAGAAGCTTGATTATAATAAAATTGTATAAAAAAAAAAAACATTTTGTTCATAGTTTATGACCAAGAACATTAAATAAAAACCACGCTTTACCTACAATGCCATTCGAACCAGTCTGAAAATCGTCTGTTCTTTGAAAAAAAGACAAAAGGCCTTTGAGAGCGTGAAGTCTTTCGCTTATCGCCTCGGGAGTAAGTGCGCATCACCCCGGCCCGATCGCGCTTGTTTCAATCTAACGGACACTCAAGCGTACACGTCAAGCCAAAATTGCCAGTCGGCGCGTACATCATAAGTTTTTACTTTCCGATACCAGCGGAAATCCCGCCCGACCGCTCGGCCGCCGTCGCAGTCACCACGTTCGAGCTAAGCGAAGTCTAAGCTTGTCGGCGAAAAACTTCGCTGACGCGAACTGCTTAGGAGGATACACGTGCCCGGGGCTTCAAATGGCCCCGATAAAAAGGAACCGTGACTCTTCCTGCGCCAACGACAGGACAAGTAAGTGTTCTAGCGCACTTGCAATCAGCTGAGCCTACCGAGAGTGCTAATTTGTCGTCGTGTGCCAGGCGAGGCTGGCAAATGTTCGTTTTGCTGGTTAATAAATTCGAGTACAACCTATCGATGCTTCACTTTTTCATTCTTCCAAAATAATCTTGTAATTTGATTTGACGCTTTTGCCGCTATTAAATTTCTCCAGAAAAAAAGCCCCATTGTAACCATGGTAAAAATCTCCGTTAGCATTTTCGTGCAATAGAATAACCTTAAAGTAAGCCAAAGTGATTGCAACACGAGTTTAATCGATCTGCAGGACGTCGAAAACGGCCGAGCGACACGGACAAGCTGTACAAGTGCCTGGGGAAGCTGTGCGGCGAGGATTGCGAGGGCAACATCTCGCCGGTGTCGGAGAGGTCGAACGTTCGCACGACATATGAGCGTAGGCACCGGGACCGCGGGCACCGCGAGCGCGAGCGCGAGCGCGTCCACGAGGACCTGGAACTGGACGCCGCCACGGACTACGAGTGCGACGAGGCATACGAGGAGGAACCACCACCACCACCACGGGCCGTCGTCGACAACACTCACGGCAGATCCGGCCGCGTCAACAAGCACAAAGTCAGAAAGGTCCCCTCCAACAGTATGAACGACATCCCCTTCGAGAAAGGTAAGCATAGGCTATAGAAATTTTCGTACAAGCTCCGAACGTCGAGTAACGAATCTCGCCACCCGCGCAGGTATTCAAGTAGCCAAAGGCTTCATCTGCGAAGCCTTGGACTTCGGCATCCAGTCCGGCTACTTGACGCCCAAAGACACGAAGGGCAAAGTGCTCCGGGTGTCGTCCGAGCTGCTGCAGACGAACGAGCCGCCGCCGCCGGCGAGCAGCACGCGGCACAACGACCGCCACAACGACCGGCAGCACGACTCAGACTCGCTCCACTCGCGCAGAATCGAGCGGAAGCGAGGATTCCGCGACTCCTCCCAGATCGAGGAGGACTCGATGTATCGGCAGCCGATGGATCGACCGTATCGGCGAAGCCGACCGGAACACAACAACAGAAGGAACCGCAGCCGTTCGGGGGTGAGGGGGGCGGCGGGAGGCGGCCGCAGGAAGCCCGTCGTCGCCAGAAGCCGCAGCAGGAGCAGGGTCAAGCGCAAGAGCCGTAAGAACCCTCCTAGAAGGTGAACCATCAGTTTATTATGAAGCGTCTATCTACTTTTCGGGCTGAACGAGCTGCTAAATTATTTCGCATTCGTGACTTACACGTGTACTTGCTCCGTCGCTGGGAACGGCTAAGCGCTGGTCTGAATTATAATTGACTTTTGCTTATATAAATGCTATTTCTTAACTGTTCCTTATGTACACGTTAAGTCAGGAAAAAAATCTAATGCTTTCTTTGTACTTGTTGACGTCTCGATAGGCACGCGCTTGAGCGTTCTTGGCCAGAATAGTTCCAAGGGGGATGGCAGTGTCAGTGGAGGCGTCAACAAGTATAAATCGCCTCGCGCCTGCATCCTTTCATTTTTCTAAACTTTCGCCTATTTATAGGCACTTTATGTTGATATTTTTTTCTAGTATCTATAGATTATCGTTGGGACCGCATAATTTCCTACAAAATAGGCTTTACTTGCAAGAGCTCTGAATTTTTTCCAATTTTTAATTGCTGCATATTTTGCAACACGCAGCGAATCTGTAAATCCTGATTCGGACTTACGTACGAGGCAACCAAAAGTCGAAGACGCCGAGACAGAAGACTTGGGAGAAAATAATCCCGACAACAACAAAGAATCCACAAACACCAGTCGCAAAGACTACGATAACGATGATAGCAAGAGTGCCAAGTCGTCCATTCTCAAGACGAATAACGAAGACAATCAAACGGTCAATGAGGAGAAGAAGGAAGAAAGCGGAGGCGAGGAAGAGGGATATAACGACGACGACAACGAAAGTAGAAAATAGCCTGTGATTAGTGCCCCTGGAAATCCTGTTTTAAATTTTCATAGTGATATTAATTTTGTAATGATATTTAGTAATGATTGCCACGTGTCGCTGCCTATTCTTTGATGTTTCTACGCGTTCGCTAAATTCTGGCATAATTTACTGAAAATACGAGTGTCCGTAACTGATTATAGATCAATGATTGAACGTGTGAACTATACTTTTTATATAAATTTCTTTAATATAAATGTACTTTATAGCTAAAATCTTGGTGTCTTTATTTTCAAATTTTATTGGCTTCCACTTCTTAGTCACAGTAAGGTATTTGCAGAATGCGAAAAATTACGGTCAAGCAGAATTTATCAAAATTTATAATACACTCATAAATATAGTTTACGATCTAGTGATATGAACTAATTTTGGTCAGACCTTCATTCTCAAAAATACACCATCAATCTTCTTTATAATGAGTGTTTTTAAAATTGTTTTTTGGAGTCGATAATACACTATCAACTTTAAGCTACAATACTTTAAAGTAAAAAACTTCCTTTTATATTACACTAATGAGTTTTAACAAACTACATAATTTTTACATTCTCATCTGTTTTTTTTTTCTAATTATAAAGATAAGTTGTTAATTCATAGTAGATAAACCTTGAAGCAAAGCGAAAGAAACCTTCCACATTCATAATAAATCTTTCATCGAAACGCATAAATTATACTGAGAGAACACAATGGAATAGCGAAGGAGTAGCAGTTGAAGTTCAAGGTTAACAACTATCATTACGTGTTATAGAGAAAATGCTCAAATGAAGCTTATATTGCTTAACCAGACAAGGGTAGATGTCTAAAGGACCGCCTACAACTTTCGAGCTTAACTTGACCTCATTATAGTCCGATGTCGAGCCAGTGAAAGGGAAACGTTGATATGCGAGACAAGGATGAAAGAATTCTTTAACCTTTCAATTCTCATCGTCTCAGCAATCTTTGCAAATGTGATCTTTTTATTTGAATGGTGCATTGAGCAATTAAGAAGTAAAATATATTTATCAAAATTTATGTCAACTATCGAATTAGGAAGATGGCGTAATAAATAAATTTTTCACCACGTAATTTGTAGGACCGTTAATTTATTTACTTGCTTAAATATTAAATAAGAATAAATTTTATGTAAAAATGACATGAGATTTGACCCTCTATGAAAGTGGTCTCAAGATAAAAGAAAAAGGAAAATAAAAAAAAAGTATATAACTGAACTTAGAATGCATTAATTAAAGCCACAAAATCTATTTTTAATGAAAGCTTTTTACTTATTACGTAAATAATTAATAATGCATAAAATGCAAATTTGCATATCATTTTTAATTAAATTTGTTTAAAATATTGGTAAATAATTGAATTAATCTCATCCAAATCAACTACCATATTTACATAATTAAATAAAGTGTCGGGAAACTAATAAGTTGGAAAAAAGCATCGAACATGCCAAAAATAAAAGTGATTAACCCGCTTAATTGGATGGAGCCGTGCCAGGAAGCAGTCAATTTCGCCCATAAGACTGGATAATTAAGGAAAAAAAAAGTAATGGACAACGGGGAAAATGCGAGAAAAGCGTAAAGTGAATATCGTGATAGCATAAATCAGGAGGTCGTAAGAGTATGGAAGCGAAAGTAGGGACCGAAGGGATCGAGCAGGAAGGAGCAGGACGGGACGCAGACGCCACGATAACCTCGTCTAAAGAAAAGTTAATTACGAAGTGGAAAAGGTTAGTCCTAAAACAATAAGGGGATTATTAGCGTAATTAAGAACTTTATATGCGCCAAAGTTTATGGATGCGAGACAGATTTTCGTAGTGATTCATCCTAGAATTAAATAATGCGCAACACTTGTGTTCTTAATCTGAACTAGCAATAATTACCTCGCTCGCTAATGCTCGCTCGTAATATGAATTATTTAAAAATAACAGAATTATTTATTGTCCTTGAACTTAGACAAACAAATTTACTAGAATTTATTGTCGATTAAAATTTTCTGTTATTGCAGATTTAAGAGAATTTATAATAATCTTTGTCGCCTACTTATCGCTGAAATAAATAAAAAATATGCTTAACGCACATCCATTTCAAGTGCGCAACATCCTTTTATGCCTCCATTATAACGAAAAAAGCTCGCAAATGGAACCTTATTCAATTATTGCTCCTAGAGCCTCTATAGTCAAAGCGGCATCATTGTTTTGATTCTAGTTTTAAATAACCTTTTCAAAATTCCACAGCGTCAAGGCATCGCATCTTGAAAGCAGGTTCGAAATCAATTAGCCGTCGGCTCTGAAGCCCCGCTCATTAAATTTTACTTGCGTATCTCTTGATTCCGCGCGGACTGCGCACAACGTAATTCGGCGAGATAGTAGGTTCGCAGGCGCGGGCACATAACTTTGCCGCAGCGACGGAAGATATACGGAGCCGTAAGCCGAAAATGACCCTCGTAAATAGCAGGGATACATGCATAATCACATCTGTTCGGGAGTTCCCGAAAAGCGGCCACCCCCTGCCTTTGCGCGAGACTGGCCGAAAAATCTTGCGTTTTGCGTCGTAGTTCGTTGGCGGGAAGGTCAGCGTGGCTGTTTCTTTTTTCTTTTTTTTTACGTCTTCACGCACTTTGCATTCATAATTCCGTCTTGGCTTTCTCGTAAAGGGAAGTTGTAAAAAAAGTTTGCTGCTCCGCTCTCGCGTTGTTTTATAGGCTGAAAGTGCGGACTAAGGCGGTAGCAGCCACTTCAGTATTTTTTAAGTGTTTTTAAAGAATACAGTAAAGAAAGTATACTGTAATGGAAAACAGTTTGTATGGAAAGATCTATGAAAGGTAAATACTGCAAGAGTGCCTTTTTTCAAAATTAAAAAAGTAATCGAAACATAAATTTACAATTGATCAAAATACTTACGTTTTTTAAGAACGGATAGCAAGAGCTTTTACGCAGTATAATCTATAGCTAGAAAAACTTATAATTTTTTCCTCGCTTAAAATCACAAAGTGAACACTTTTTTACTATAATCATAAAAAGCTAGTTTTCTTTTTAATTATACTATACCATCAAGCTGCCTTGTCACACTTTTAATGTAATTTCTATTTATATTCTATTACAATATAAATTAAATTTTATATCGCTCATAAATATTTTTAAAAACTTTTAAAATCCGCTTTTAAAACAAGTTTGTTTAATATATCAAAATATTTATCGGCATTCCGAAATCCTTTCTCAATATTTGCAAATAGCGAAACCCACGCCAACCCGTTCACTCTCACGGACTGTACCGAATTCCAATTTTCTCATATTTGAGAAAAGTATTTCTCACGTTTTCGTCGATACGTGTATGCGTTTGCGTGCGCGTATTAATAATGCTTAAAACATTTTTATATCTTATCGAAGCATCCGCGAATAATCGATATTCGCGACGAGGAACGTTTCTCTCGACAAGAAAGCCGCTCGTAAACTTTTCAAGCGAAAATTACCTTAAAAAAAAAAAGAAAAAATGTTGCCCCAAGGAAACACAAAAAATTCCACGTCCAAGCCTAATCTGGTATACAGGAGAGTTTTCCCTTTAAAATGTTTGCCATACCAGCCGCATTGTCCTGCAAATTCCAGAACGCTTGGTACCCCGTCGAATTCTCGGCGCTACATCAATCTCCGGCGCTCTCAGTCCCGCCGTTAACGCACTTATTGCGCCAACGGCTATAGTCTCCTGCCCCATCCATCCTCCGTATCCTTATACACTTGGACCGAAGACTCGCCTCGTCGTGGCTCTCTTGGATCGATGCCGGGCGGATGGATGTGTGTGCGGCGTGGTGTCCCCGCGCCTCCGGAGTTGCATCACACGACGCGGCCGCCGCCGCCGGCTCGTGCGCGCACATAACCACGTGGATCGAGGAAGGGGGAGGCGCGCCGTCGGGACGCCGCCGCCGGCAAAAGACCGACTCCGAGAGCGGAGAGGCAGTCGACTCGCGGCGCCGAGGCGCAACGCACACACTATCCGCACTAAGCGCACGCTCGACTCACCGGACGGCGGCTCAACAGTTTGACGCCGGTCGTTCGTCTGATTATTTGCTTGGATTTCGATTGGGAGGAGATTTTTTGCCAACAGCCTTTTTTTTTTAAAACAAGAGGCCGCTAATTGGAGTTGACAGTGCGCGATTTATTATTTTACTGGCGGAAAGGCCTGTGAACTTGGCTTGATGGGGGTTAAAGCACAGTGGACGTGGTAGATTCAAGTTTGCCAGTTTAAGCATGTTAGTGACTTTCGTATAAGGAGAGGGAAGATTGATCGAGGCTTTGGGGAATAGTTCCATGGAACTTAGAACGCGGCGGAGGTCGATTTGCCTGAAGGATAGACTTTTGGATAACTACTCAAGGTAAATTTTTCGCTTTTTTTTAAATATTTTACGATTTTTACGATTTTTTACTTTGAGTAAGACACTTTTTATTATTAAAAATAACAAATATTGTTTATCTTAGTTGGACTTCTAAAATACTCATTAGCAGGTAGTTAAGTTGGTTTATAAAAAATTCAACTAATTAGGTCGGTAACTTCGATCTTAGCCAAGTTTTATCATCGGGAAACATTAATTAGAAAAATAAATTGAATAAAAAAGTTACTTAATTTAATTGGCAAAGCAATTGCTTCCCAAGTGTAAATAGAAACCATGTAAAAAATTTTAGTAACTGATAAATAATTGAGTAATTTCCATGCAATAAAATTGATATTTATATACGGTGGCGTTCATTATTTTCCGTTTGTCGCACGTATTCATCCAAAAAGCTGTATAGCGCGAAATTAAATTACAAAATTCTTGCCATACACGAAATACTTCAATTCATTATTTAATAAACCCGTATTGCCTTTCAAAAAGACCCAGATTACCTCGAAATAAAATTAAAAAACGAAGCTAAAAACTGGCACTTTAAAAATAATTGAATTTAAAACCGAGTGGCGAATATTTTAATTTACAAAGCGCTTTTATTCACCTTGCGCGCAGAGTATTTTTTTATCTCGCAATTAGCGTTATCCCAAATCGCGTTAAAAAACGGCGAACGAAAGCGCGATCCGCGTCTTCTCATTAATTGAAGCAACATATTCTAACTGGCGAAACGAGCGTTTGAAAAGAGAAACCCTTGGCTGCAGTTACAAAAAAGGGGGGTTGTTCGTCAAAAGAAGTCTTTGGTAAAAAGCCATCTTCCTCTTTCTAAATACAAATTTACAATTACGACCTCTCGTTAATTACGAACCGTTCGTGCTCACTTTTCTTTTCCCCGCCGCGCGAAAGCCGTTTCGCTTAGTTAGGGGCGGCTTTAAAATGAACGCTCAAAAGTCGTGGGGAAATCCGCGGCGTAGGCAGTCCGCGATCGACGTGACCGTAGCTGCATCTTTGCCATTTGTTTTCGAGCGTTCGTCGGCTCAAGATTCAATTCTACGAGTAAATGAACTTGGGCGTTTAATTAGTTTTTTTTTCACACTCGTCTCGAGAATTTGTTTGCGGGTGAATGAAACAAAACGGGAGGTATTGTTTTTTCATGACGTGAACAGTTATCATATTTATGAATAATTTAATGTGCGTTAAAACTAATGCATGAATATTATTATTATTTTTTGCAATTAATCATTTTGAACAGTATCATAAATATAATGATTTTTTGTACATAAATCAACTTCAATAATCCTAAAAGTCGTCGTAAAGGCATATTTCCTTATTTGGTTACGGTAAACTTTTATTGAAATCAAAGGATAACTTATATAAATTTGAAAAAGTATAAGGAAAAAGTATTCCTAATTTCCGTTGCATCAATGTTTGTCAAAACTATTTTACTGGAACACTGAAAAAAAAATTAATCGTCAAACGTTCTTCTCAACGACGAATAAATATCCTCAGCATTCCACACATTTCCAGCCAGGAGCCTTTAATTTAAAATTTTAATTTCAAACGCAAAAAGCCTCCACTCGACAAAGCGAGCGTACGACATCTAATAGTCGAGTTCAAAAGCACCAGCGCAGAGAGCGGAACTCCGCGGGTTCCTCCTCGCTTCGATTAAATTTCATCGACCTCGAGAGGGTCAGGCCGGATCGGAATGCGTTACAATTATTGACGGGAGGAGAGAGCTGCCGCTGCTGCCGAGCCTCGCGCCAACGGTCGCGTATGAAAAGTTGTAATTGCAAAAACTTGGCGCGGATAAACCGCAGCGGCAGCAACCCGTCAGGCACGCGCCGGCGAGCGACGCTTCCTTTCCTTTTTGCCAGGCTCTCTTTACTTTGCCGAGTTTGCGCGAGCTAATTCAATAAAAGTTTGTATTGTTTCCCGGTGGTATTTACGGAAGTTCAATGAGGAGGTTATGGGAAATATGTTTAATTAAACGGTCGCGGCTCGTTGACTTTTTGCGCTCGAGAAAGTATAGTACGATATGGTTTATAGATTTTTGGTTGCACAAGTTGCTTTTTTTTACCTTGGATAATTATAACTGAAAGTAATGTTGTGCTTATAGGAGTTCGTGAAAACTATTTAAAAAGAAACTGAAAGTACACTGTTTGTTGCGAGAAATTGTTTTTGAAAATTGCGATTAACCGTTTTCAATTTAGATAACGCGACCTTCACGAGTTTACGGATGTACACAGAAGCAATAAAAATTTAAATATAACATTGAAACAGGAAAAATTGTGTAACGTAGACTTACGAAGAGTTTCTTAAAGGGTAAACTGAAAGAAAACTTTTCAAATGTTATATGGGTGTCAATAAAGTTTAGATGTCCAACCTTGAAATCATTGACCATGTAAAACTTTGTTTTACGATTATTTTCGGAATTTTAATGGTATAAAAGAAATAATTGTCAAGTATAACAAGAACTTTTCTTATAATATGGGCTTTCAGATCGTAAATAATAAATTAATGTATCTAAACGTATTTGTAAATACAATTTTCTGCAAGAATAGTTTGAAAAATAAAAATTTCTTGCAATAATTAGTTATTTATTATCTTTCTAAATATTATGATGACAAGAAATATTTCAGGAATTGAAAAAATCAATTTTTCAACCTCCAGCATTGTTAAGGATCATATATCATGGTCGTTTTGTTATATAAAGATATTTATTACACGACAATCTTACACAAATTTTTTGTAACATCAGAACAGCTCTTCCGGAATCGAATAATAAATACATTGTCGTAATAAAATTCTGGAATTAGGTCTCTGTCATAATCTTGTTTCTTATAGAATTTGGTGAGCCCTAAAATTAATCTTCTGAAATTCGAATTGCAAATGAGACTTCCGTGTCACCAAATGTTTATTCCATGAATTTTTACGCCGAATAAAGAATGTAGGATTATACAAGAAGGAGGCGATCGTGACTGCACGTTATTATCCATCTGCAATTATGTTAATAGCAAACTGTTTATTTTTTCGGTAAATTTTGACACTTTAGGAGAAATGAGTAACAGATCGAAGAGACAGTCTATATACAAATTTATGTATAAGGCAAACTTAAAAACATGTACTGGAAGAGTTTAATATTTTATTATTTTTCATAATTTGTTTTAGTTAATTTATTATTTGTATATTGTAGTAACGACATAATCCATTCAATAAATGATTAATTATTATATAGTGACTTTGATCCAAAGTAACTTACTAAACTGCAAAATGCATTCCTAATTTATCTGTTCTATGACCTGCAACTCATTATTTGTTAAATGTAAGTGTCTATATGAAGTAGTAGTGAATAAGTGAAATTGACTTAATTCAATTGCAAACATGATTGTTCGTAGAACTATTCAATTTAACCTTCTTGTCATTCGTCTAAATCAACCGATCGATTAAAATGTGTAGTGATGAAATTAAAATTTTTTACGTATTTGCCCTGCGAAACGTGAGTTAACTTCTGATTCATTCCAAAACTGATGCATTTTGCAGAACATTTCAAACATTTCAAACAATATTAATTAATCGATTGTTTTGTTGTATTTCAGTTTGCGAAAAAGAAAAAAAATATGTTTATGTTTGACAGAACATTCAAAAGTTCAGGGATAAATAAAGCATTTGCCTACAGCAAACGTCAATTTTGAACATTTTTATGCATCGTTAAAAATCTCTATATCAGTTTTATTTGCGCATACGTGATTTTTACATTTTCATCGACTATTAAAATACTTACAACGTGATCCAATTATGTCATCAATTTTGGTATTTACAGTAAACACAATATCAATTATTATTGGATTATTACAAAACTTAATATTAAAAAAAATAATAAAGCATTATTAACTTATATGGCACCAGACTTCAGACCGTTAAATTGTTCCATATAAAAAGATAATTAAAATTATACCTTCTTTTATAGCTGTACATTAATTTTTACGAGCCACTATCATCCGCAAAGGCATGCAGTTTCATCAAAAAGTTGACTTTCGAAAAACGACCGGCCGAACCCCACATCGAGGGGTCAGTTCCTCCAGACTCAATCAGCCCCAACATGCCATTAACGACTTTTTTTAACGATAAGAGAAATTTACGGGGCTCTTTTCTCTTTCTCCTCCTCCGTCTCCTCAGGGAATGGAAGTCGTGCGTGCGCTCGGCTGAATAAAAAGCGTCCGACGAGCGCGCCGACTATTCCAGTTGGAAAATCGTAGCTTTCGCGGGGTGAGAAAAAGTTTAACGCGTCTGCGAAGCAAATCTTGAAAATGTTTTATCGCCTTTGCTCGGCTCCGCGGGACCAGAAGAATACGTCGTTGACCGCCTTTCGAGAAAATCTGGATTTTATAGACGCCGGAAATAGAGAAAATGTAAACAAACGATTGGTAAAAATGTTTACGGCTTTTGAGAGGAGATGGACGGGGCTGATTAAGTTTTTGCGAGAAAAGATGGCAAACATCCTTTTTATGCCTCAATCAAGGAATAAGGACGATGCGCAAGATCTAAAGAACATAAATAAAAATCAAAATTTATGTCAGGGGGCAAGTTTTAATTCATTTGTCCGTTAGACTATTTATATAAAGTCCTTTTTTGATATATTTTCATTTTGCTTTGGAGGAATCGCGCGTGTCATTTCTATTATGATTTGATATCGATAATGCTTACAATTATGTAAACGCCGGTTAAATCCGATGTACTTATCTTTTGCACGCGCGCTACGACACCTGCCGATTCACTTCGCCCCTTGATCCGTTTTCAATGGATTACAAGATGGAATGTTTGATGTGGTCCACCGTGATTGCGTTTCCTTGATTCCAAGGTGGTGACGGTGGGCAAAAAAGGCTCTAATCCTTTAAGAATTGTGAGCGCCGCAATTGTATAATTGTGAAGTGTCAATATCACCTTACTCGTGTCACGAATCACCGTCGCTTCTAAATCAGCGATGCGACGCACTCGATCGACCGTTACAATGGCGCAAAACAATTCTACGGTCTGCCAGAGCGCTCTTTTATATTCCAGTTTTATCTACAAATATTAAAAATAGCCAGGTTAACCTAGTAAGCTCGTGCGAGTAGAATCTTAGCACGTATTGATCATTCGCATCGAAGTTACTATAAATATTATTCTTGTAAAACAGTATGTGGCATGTCAATAGAAATGTATACTATATTTAAAGTTCATGTAATCGAATTACGTAAACCATAAAAAATCCTTTATGAAACCTCGAAGTAAATATCTATGTAATAATTTATGTAGGATTTTTTTATGCAAAATTATTTATACATTCTTTTGATATTATTGGAACAATAATTAAATATAAGTTAACTGATAATTAATGGAATAGAATTTTAATTAATTCAATTTAAATCAATATTCCTGTAAGTAAATATCTAAACTTAACGAGTAGTTTTTGACATTCATTATACGAAACGAACTATTCCTACGAAAATTGTCTTTTATGTTTTTTGTACACACGATATAAAGATTCACGAATACGAAAAAGTCTCCCAGAGCATTGAACGTTTTTAAACTTTTCTAAGGAAATATAATAGTAAAGAAAACTCGTGCGATTCTACGGAAAATAAACTTACAAGCTGCAAATAAGCGAACTTTTTCAGCAAATTTTTTTTTCGTTTGCCTCGTGCAGCGAAGTGAAAATTATGCCTAGAACTTTTTCCTCGACAGTCGAACTGCAACAGTTCCATTTCGCAGCAGCGAAATAATTCATTCACGGCTTCGTGCTTTAAAAACTGGCGCGTGTTAGGAAAAGTGTCGAGAGTCTGAAGGTATATAAGTCTTATAGTTAGTAACCGCCTTATCGAGAAATTCCATTTCCGCTTTTACTTTGTGCAGCATTATAAGATTCACGTGGCAGTGCGATATTTCGCAGCGGATAATAATTTTAAAATTATTGTAGAAGTGTATAGTCGTAGAAAGCAATTTTTTTTTGTTGATAAAAATTATAATTAAAGAACTCTAGTCATTTATTTATTTATATTTATTCACCGTATAGAACTACATACATTTATATTAGATTTATGGAAACTTATGCAGTCTTGCGAAGAAAAAATATATCCTTTTCGTAGGTCTGGTGTAAAAAAACTTGCATACTAAAAAATATAATTACTAAAATAACATAAAATAAAATTTATTTGATCGTAGATAATATATAAAATGGTATCGTAATCGTAATCGTAAATTAATTAAAATAATAAAATTGATCGTCTTCATAAAATAATGGCTAGAAATTATTGTTTCAACTAATTCCGTTAATCAATCAACAAATTAAAATATTTTATCTTAACAAAATTTTAATAACGTTATAAAATGAAACTTTAATGCTATTTTTAATACAAGGTTAACAGTTTAGCAGGTCTAAATTTGCAATTTACTTAAACAAAGACCTTGTTTTATGAGTTATAGTCCTATTCTGCCTGCCGACATAATATGTAGAGTAATATGCTCGCATCACTTTATTTTATCTGCTATCGTTCTCGCAATTCGTCCCCCTTGATAAAAGATAAATTGTGCAATTGTGTCTCGCCGCTTTAACGACTGCGCGTTCGCTAGCTCATTAATCAATATACACATTCGTACTCGCATTTATGTGTTAATTAATGAAACTATCGAAGAAGAGATTGCTGTAATTTGAATAATCTTAAGCTTGCCTTCGCGCAGATTTACAAAACATAAAAATTTCATTCGCACATTACTCGATTAAAACCAGTCGTGCATGGAAGAGTACTGTATGCAGAACGACTGAGAACTGTGGGATCCTTTACGTTTACGTGTACAGTTTTCATTTTTTTTTTTACTAACTGACCTTAATTCCTAGATTAAGGGTATTTTTACCAACGTACTATGCTCAAAATAGCACTTAAAATCAAAGTACCACCAGATTTAATCTATTTAAAGGGTTCATTTAATTTTCGAACTTTTACAAAATTTTGCTAAATTGCGAGTTAAAAATAACTGTTTTTACTCCCTCGAAAGTTTGCTTAAGTAAAACGCAAACACTTTAAGCGCAAAAGAGGATTATCAGCAAGCTATTCAAACTCGTATACACTGTTTGAAGATGTTTAAGCATTCCGAATCACGAAAACATTCAGGCTGGCAGCGTCGAGCTCGTATATCCGCCGGTGAATAATCGGCAGGGGGTAACGCACCAACGTAAACTCTCCGCGTCTATTTCCGCGATCGACTAACGTTAGCTATAAGTCGTCGGAGTGATTCGCTCTCCCTTCAATCGCAGTGCCTCGATCCGACGCGAAAACTATTAACCTCTACAGCCTGCAGGGAGAGAATATCGCTAATGGGAAAGGAGGCGGGCGCAGTCTCGAGTTTCACGGAGGACAATGCGAATTTTTGCGCCGGGGAATGAACGGCACTGTAAGCGGGGTAAAAAATAAAACGGCTCCTGGCGTATCGCGTGTCGCTTTTAAAAATAGAGCTGCGTTTGCCTTTCAGCTTTTTTTTTTTTTTTCTTCCCTCCGCACTCTTTGTTGCGCGCGGTAAACACTGAGAGCTGCTGCGGGGGACGCGTGACTGGAATTTTTATATGCTTTCAAAGTGTTTTTAAACGATTTTTACGTCTATTTCACTTTTTGCTGTCTACACGGGAGTTATAGCTTTACCTTTAGATTGATAGGCGCTCGAATGGTTGCGTTTCTTTTGTGATTCTTTTCTTTTTTTTTTGTCAAAACAATACAGTTTGTTTTTAATACCAGGCAAAACATTTTTCAGCGCGTAACTGAATTAAATCTGCCGGGGTAATTCTCACATTTTCGTAATAGAAGCAATAAATGTTAAAGTGGGGAAAATTACCAATCGAGAAAAGTGACGAGCAGTATATCATCGATTTAAAAAGCGTGCATGCACCTCTCGTACAAGCCGCGAGGTAAACAAACCGAGCTTTTATTGCACATTAAAACGAGTGTGTGCGCACATAAATATCTCGTAAACATAACCAAGACGTAAATCAATCGATTAGCGAGACGATGATTCGGGGCCAGAGAGACACGCGGAGTATGTAGGATTTTATTGCGATACAATATTCCGAAGACGCAAAGGCGCAACTGGTAAGTGGCTTTATCAATCGGGATAAGGATAAATTATGGCGTATTCGCATAAGCTCGGCTTAATGAATGGATGGTGGCAGTATGATCGAGGACATGCGCGGGGGTGAATCGCGCACACGCGAGGCTAGGATTCCCTGCACATTCAAAGGTCGGACGCGAGGCATCAATGACTCAACTAATCACCTGACACGTGATCCGCCTGTCAGTCGGCCTTGACAGACCCTAAAGAATTCACGCGGCCACTTATCGTCAATCAATTATAATTGAGGAGCGTGTATACTTGTGGAGATTAGATTTAAAAGATGTAGCGATTTTTTTTTTATCGCCGATTCAGTGCTTAGTTCCTTCGCAATGTAAACGCGCTTTCTTGAAGTTATGTAAAATTGTGAATCTGTTTTCTTGGAAGCGGAGATTTGGAGAAAGGACTAATGGCAAGCTGCCCCCAGACTATTGAAAAACTTATATAGACACTGTTCAAAAACTTCCATATATATAGGTATACAATGTGTAAATTTGAAAGCAGAAAATGTAAACACCAGTATATTTATATGTATAGAAGTTTTCTAAAAGTGTAGATGTACTCTCTATGTTATTTTTTAAAGTTTAAAGCCTTATAATTCTTTTTCCGTGCATTTCCCCATACACATTTTTTGTTGAAATTGAAGATCTTTAAGTGCTCTAAATGACAGAAAATGTTTTGTACGTTTCTCAGCGTTGCCGCAATTTTTTTAACAGTGGAGGCACTTTCATATGAGGCGTGGGCGCCTTTAATTATAACAACGATACCTTGTAACGTCAATGATGGCTCGATACGATAGACGCGGGTTTTAATTAAAAGTAACAATTGGTATTCACATCAGTGTATGCGTCGATAAACGCTGAATAATTGCTTTATCTAATTTGATCAATGTATTTGATAACTGTGCAAGACCAATGCATAGATTACTGTGCTATTTATATTGATATAGAAATTGATATAGAAGGCATTATGCTAAAGTAATGTTTGTCAGGTCAACATAATCGAACAATCAAATCATTAAAAAATTGGCCATCAGATTTCTAACAGATTTGTTATAATGTTAAACCGTACAAGCTATAGTAATGGTCTATTTTTGGAATACTAAAAAAATCCTTACAATCTAAATAAAGCCAACATTGCACTTATTTCTCTAAACTGGCCCATTAATTATTTCTACGCAAAATTTACCACTCCGGACAAAAAGAGCCCACTGCAAAAATGTTTATTTTAAAGCCACGAAATAAACTTTGTACACACTCGCCTGCGAAGTAACCCCTTGACTTTTTTATATTACCCTTTCGCCGGGCGCGCTCCCGCCCCAAGTAAACAAGTTCTTCAGCCACACGCGCAAAAAATAAAAGCGACAAGTTTACACGCTACATGACACACGCGTAATCGCCTTTGTCGCGCTTGGCGACACGAGAGCGATAACGAGAGGAGGTGCGCTCACCTCGTGCTGATTATTTTCGTCAAAGCTGCGCGCTTAAAGGGACAGAAGGGAGAAAGAGAGAGTCTCGGTTTAACCTTTGATCGGTTCAGTGCTTTCGCGACAACGTTCGAGAGTCGAGTCGTACATGTGTGGATTTAAGCGACGGGTGCCGATTTTGCATTTGATGATTTTTACACGCAGGAGAGGCTTTTGTCCTCCCGGTTAACTTTACGACCAGGACAGTGATAAAGCTCCATCGGCCGTGTAAAATAATGTACTCGAAAACCGATTTTATTGACCTTCAGAAGCTGTTTTTATTGACAAAAAATAAAATCAATACCGTTGTATTTTATTAATTTAAAAGTATATCAAAACACAAAAACCCAAAATAAGTTTCTTAAACCTGCAATTACCCGATACGACTGCCAGCTGGCTAATCACGGCGCCCGTCGCAGACGATAACTGTACTAATTAAAGCGACAATTACGCGTGCGGTTAATGCTCTACATTATTAGGCATCATCCCATATGGGAAATTAGTGAAGTCACGTGCGGCGCAGCTGTCTGGCGGGGCGGCATCGATTACGTTTAGCCGGGCTTTCGTGCCATGATCGATGATACACCGCAATCGCGGTAGTTCCGTCGCGGAATCCGAAATATTAATTCCGCAAGTCTGTCTTCCGCGATATGCTATTCGCCTGAATAATGAGTTCATTTTCTCGAGCTAAACTGCTATTCGTGCACGCTTTCGTATTTCCGAGCCGTTTACTCGTTTCCCGAAATTAAATTTTTACTTCGTTCCGCGCTCGATCAAGCTGCCTTGAATAATCGTGCTTTGATTCTTAAAGATCAATGTAACATTGTATTTTCGATCACTTTTCTTCGGTGTACTTCCTCTTGCGATATCACATTCTCTTGAAAAGCGCACTAAAATCAGGACTGATTTTACATAATGAATCCAGTCGGGCGGCCTTTTCGATACTAAACTGCCTTTAATGCTTCTCATTTCCTCTCTCGTTCATTTCCTCCCAGTTTTATAAATTGGATTCGAAGGAGAGATTCGAGCGCACGAGAGAGGGCCAACTCGTTCCTCCGCGACCTTTCCACGCTACTCTACTACGCTCTCCCTCTCTCTCCTCCTCGTCGTAAAATCCCTCACCGATACACCGCCGGACGAGCGTTCGAGACGTACTACGGCTGGGCTACCCACTTCTCCAAGTACGTTTAATGGACTTCCGAGTTTCTTACCCGGTATATACACACTTCTTCTGCCGCAAGTTTCCCAAAGGCCTGGAGGAACATTGTCGGCGTCGTCGTCGTCGTCTTCGTCGTAGTCTCGTCCCCGATGTCGTTGTTCGCTGCTCCCGATACTCGAACTGAAATTTACTGTATATTTATATATGTGTGCGTATACGCGCACTCGCAGTTTCGAGACGTTTATCAGGAAACTTAAACTCAATCTTCCGTGCAAGAATTGTGTCTAATTTTTAAACTTCCTGACTAAGATTTTAATTGATTTTTTTCAAACAATATTATTTTTTTATTAATATCGTCTGATTTTCCTTTTATAAAAAAAAAAAAAAAAAAATTTCATATGTTTGTATTTTTCTACTTGACACAAAAACCTGTTTGTATTCAAGAATAATAAAAAAAAAGAGTAAATTTATCAAGACGGGGAATTTATTTTAAACGCAAAAAATTTCTTTTACGTGAACCCTCATGCCCCGCTCCTCTTAGCCCGATGTAAATCTTCTCGTCTAAACGTATTCATTCCTTTAATACAATATAAGTGGTTCCCGGCGATATTGAAACGCGGAAGTCATAAAACACGCGAAAACCGCACGAAAAGATACATCGGGCGTCCCGGTGGCCTCGTCCTCATGCTTCTCGCAGTGATTCATGCGTTCTGTCCTACGCGAGATGGAATTCTTCTTTTGTAAAGCAGAGAGTGACCATCCTCCGATTCCTTTCCCTCTTTCTGTTTTTCCATCCCCCCCCCCCCATCGGTCGAGGGGGAAATTCTCCTCCTTTTATGACAATGGCGTAACGAGCTTTCTCGGACTCTTTCGCTGTCTCGGATTAAGTCTACCTTTTTGGACCTAAAAGAGAGAGATAGAGAGAGAGAGAGAGAGAGAGAGAGAAAGAGAGAGAGAGAGAGAGAAAGAGAGAGAGAGAAAGAGGGAGGTCGGACGCAGAGGGAAGAAGTAAGAGAAAAATTGAGTGGCGTATAAGAGTCTAAGGACGTGAGATAAATATTTTTGGCGGATCTCTCTAGGCCGGCTTATTACCGAAGATTAATTCCTTAAAGGAGCAGACGTATTTCGTATCGTTAGCTCTTTCAGACGTTGTACTTGTATGGGGGAAGATAAATGTAAATGTTTTAATGCTATAAGGGCATAAAGTATCGCTCGGCTTGCTTACTCTTTTTTTAATATTAATAAAATAGTAAATTGAAACGTTGTTGAAATTATTTGGTTTTGCTGTCCTTTGCTTTAGTAATTGATGTGTCTAAAATACTTAATAACCTCCTTGATCACATTGAAGGACTCGTAAACAAATTATCAGTATATAATTAATTGAAGGAATTTCCCATCGACCTTAACCGAACTTTCGTAGAAAACAATGTCCAATCGAAAATAATGTTTTTCAATACTCTCTTGTTTGCTTTATTGCTTGTTATAACAGATATTTGTATACAAAATCATTCAGTGAAGACCTTTTAAAATTATTGATCAATCAATATTCCACAGAATAATTAATTTAAAAAAACATGTTGGTGAATTAATAAAATGTATTTGTGAAAAATTCAATATGAGAAGCAGTAAAACAACGCAG
The DNA here is from genome assembly GCA_900474385.1 of Ormyrus pomaceus. Classification (NCBI taxonomy): domain Eukaryota; kingdom Metazoa; phylum Arthropoda; class Insecta; order Hymenoptera; family Ormyridae; genus Ormyrus; species Ormyrus pomaceus. The sequence continues at coordinate 24,734 of UCOM01001485.1, forward strand.
TAAAACTTTTTCACAAAGTTTAAGCACATGGTATTGAGTAGACAAAATATACATTCAAATTGGACCTGGGACCACTGGTATCTTAGCGCCTCTTTGATGTCCTTGGAGCTTTATTTCGTGAAGCGAATGTACCTATGCAACTTATACACAGTCTTGAATTCAAATTACTTCAGGGACCACAATTTCACGGACAGGTGAAAGATTTCGAGCGCAGCTTTGCAGTCCTGGAATGTCTTTTTTCAAAAGTTCAAAATTGAATTAGAACTCACAATTGTATTAGATTTGAATTAAAAATAATTTTTCAACCATCCTCATATTCAAAATTATTTAAAATTTTTGTTCAACTACAAAAAAGGGATGAAGTAATACCAGGAACTGTATGCCACAATAAACGAAAATTTTTTTATTAAAAATCATAACTTTTCCCAATTTTTTTGACTTATAAGTTGTATCAAATTTTAAATATATTCAATAGTTAGATTGAATAAAAAGTTTACTTTTGAATTCAGAACAAAAATAGAACAAAGTAAAATAAAAAAATACATTTTGCAGAATAAGAAATTCAGATCGAAAAAATCATAAAAGTATATACATAAATGAAAATCAAACAGGAAATAAGAAGAGGAAAAAATAAATTGTTTGTACTTTAAAAAAAAGCTTGATTTGAAGATGCACCATCAATATATGACTTTGTCAAAACTGTTGTTCCAAAAGAAATAAATAAAAATCTCAAACTCTTGTGAATTTCCGCAAGATATATCACATAAAATTTTTTCAGTAAGAAAGGATTAGCAAATGCATTTCCTCAAAGAAATAAGCAAGATTCTTTACAAGATATTACGTGAATTTATCGTAAATTCTTAATCTGTTTAATGGCTTTACGTTACATTTCTTCACTGTATCAACATGCAAGTTTACTTTGAAGCGTGAAACGCTACACCGAAACGGCAGGGAAGGAAACAAGAAACAATGTGTGACACGCTTGCCTGATAACAGGCGCTAAATCAACGCAGAAAAAAGTGTAATAAGGCATAGAAGAGAATTAAGCGGGAACCAACCATCCAGCTAATTACGCTATTCTTTGGCTGTAAAGCTCTTCGGTCGTTTTATTAATTTGCATTACAAATAAACCTCTAATTTACTGCTTTCATTACAGACAATTCAGTTTTAAACTATATCACTATACGTTTAAAAGGCGTTTCATAGTGTAAACTTCGGTTTTTAATTGTTTTATGACTCACTGACCAACAATGTTTTGTATAAATATTACTATATACATTTGATAGTAATTATAAGTATTAGATGCGAATGAGTACCAACTCAAACTGCATAAAAAACACTTTTAAATCAAGTTTATTAAAATTCACTAAATTGCATTAAGCAATCTGTAAGAAGAAAGTTTATGTAGAAAAAGCACAATACCCGGTACGCAGAGGGCAGCCGTAAATAAAAAAATCGCTCCCAATTCATTGGCACTTAGCTTCCTCCTAACTAATTTATCGTTCCAATATTATCTCTGAGATTCATTAAAAACAATCGATTTCAAAAAAATAATTTCAAACTTTTCTTTATTTAATTAATTATTTATTTTTGAATTAATATTTTATTTTTCTATCTCCATACAGACATTTTTCAAAAACTATTTATTTTTATTCCTGACACCTTAAAATACAATTATGGTTTTTCGAACAACTCCAAAAATTACTATCGCAAAGCTTCCTCTAGGAGGAAGCAAAATCGACTTACAGGGCCAGGCTCTCGCTCAGTTTACAGTATAAAAATGAAAACTCGATCGCTCCTCAGCCGCCGATCGGTCGAATCCATTACGAGTTTTGAATAACCCAGTAGTAGCCTCTGGTAGTCTCAAAGCTTCCGGCTCCAACACAGACTCGGTAACTGGCAGAGCGCGAGCGCACGCGTCGGTACTTTGTCGGTTGTGCGTAACTTTCCGCTCCCGGGCCGGAGTTGCGGAAGCGACTGCTTTACTCCCCCGTCATTGCCTGGCCCAAAGGAACTCGCTCTTGCAGCCGCTTCTCCCGTCGCTTCGCGTATATGTCTTAAATGCGATTTCCAACTTTAGCTTTGATGCACTTACCTTTGCGCGCTTCTCCGCGGGGTTTGCACACCTTTCTCCGAATTATGAGCTCGTATGATAGCCTTCTTTGGAATTGAATTTTAAAATAAAACCGTCGCGTTATTTTTCTTTCTCAAAGCTAATTTTATTATTTACTTTTTTCTGCTCGCAAGATACGGTATTCAACGTAAAAGGATGTGTTTTCATGCGAAATTTGGAATTTAAAGGCCATCATCTCCCTTAACTCGATAAATTTAGGCAGAAGGTTTGCTTTATACACGTTTGTTACATAATTCATAATATAACTCGAATCTTCAAATCCTTCAGCGTAGCATCAAAACAATTTACGTAACCGGCAGCCGGAAGGAAAGTATAATACCAGATGCCCGTTACAAAAATCCATATTCCTCTCGCCGAAACTCATCAATGCAACAAACGTATGCACCCTTGACCCGCCTTGCAAGAAACCTGCCGAGATTAAAAATATCCTTATCCCGTAAAACAATAACGAAATCCGCGCGCCCATCCGTATAATCCCCCATAAGCTCATAATTAATAAAGGCAAGCGAACCGGTCGGGCAGCGGCTCCGCTCGCTCGCTCGATTAAGCATGCATTATTGCGATATACCATCCGACGGACGGAGGGGGGAAGCGCGCTGACTTGTGCGCGCCGCGAAATATTTCATTAAAATCCGAGCTCTCGCAATGCCAGGCCGGAAATCGAGAGATAGCGAGAAAGCTCTTACAGACGCGGCCGCCTCTCTCCGCCTCGCTCGAGGCTCTTAAATATTTCAGAGGGCTTTTCGCATCACGCAACCTTCAACTTTCACCCCGGGTGAAATCTAATCCGGCGAGCTTCCCGGGAAAAAGTCTTCTTGGCGCTTCCTCGGCTCCTTTTCGCGGCGGGAATTCAAAACGAAGCCTCTCTCGCCGAACCGAGACGCGGTATTATATGCATACGTTATTACGTGCCGCGGAGCGCTTTCATTTTCGCGCGACGAGATGAGCCCGAGGCGGATTCGAGATAGAGATGGGTTCGACTAATCGGATACTTCTGCGGGAAAGTGTAACGAGCTGCTTAAAGATTACTGAGATTTCTGAGGTAAGATACGGTTCGAGGTTTAATTACAGTTTTCACTGTTTCATGAATTTTTTTGCGCGGAACTAAAAGAATGTTTGAGTGTGCATTGTGAGCGTGGGTTGAAATTAACTTTTAGCAGAGAAATTAAGAGCCTTCAACGTGGGCAGAGTTTTTCGAGCTTGCTGCTCAGTGCTTTTAGTTTCCGAAATTAAAAAGGATGCCACTGTGAAAATCAAATAACCCAAAGAGGATTCTCTGATAAAGAAAAAGGGGCGCAAAATTACAGTAATTAACTGCATTTGGGTTCCTTATTTTTTCCGGCTACTTGATGCCGCGGAATCCACGTCAATTAACCCGAAATTAAAGTTACATCAAGACGAACGCTCAGAACGAAAATTCAAATTAATCGAGCACTCTAAAGCCGCCATAGTAATTGTCTTAGGTGCTCTCTTCCGACTCTCCCGGGGGGAAAATACTCGCACTTGTGCGCTAATTCCTTAAATCACTGGCACGTGTATAATTTCCAATCTGCAGAAACTCCGATAATCCCTCTTCGAGCGGTCCTGCTTTTTTCTTCTCTTTCTTCGGGGGGGCCCGCTCCTCTTAGCTCCCCCCGTCGACGTCGCTCCGCGGACGATCAACTGGAAGGAAGGCGAGAGTTCGACAGGTCGAACGACGAGTAAAGCCTTTTAATCGATTTGTTATAGCGGTAACATTGTTTTCCTTTTTTTTAATTGAGATCGAATGTTAGACGTAAAATAAGTTTTAAATGAAGCAAGGTGTGCTTAAAACGTACAGCGGTAGTTTCAGTTTAAATATTTATTTATAAATTGAAATATATTTTATGGTAATTAATTTTCTTTTTTAATTTAACAAGTTATTTTTTCAGTTTTATAATAATAATTTTATTTAATTACACGTAAATATTAATTAAAAAATGACAATATTAGCTAATTAACAGCGCTAAATCGAAAGCAGATTTGAATTTTGTTAATGATAATAAATTAAACTTCCAATGAAAAAGAAACGCACATAAAAATAGATTCTTTTGCTTGTATATTGCAACCTAATGATTCTTTTGTTTATAATACAACAATGTATTACACCTTCCATTAGTTTCCAAACGGTATGTTGATGCGTATATTAAATAGTTCTAGGTCTATGGCAATTAATATATTGAAGGTTTATTTTAACGTGGATTCTTACGAGATTTTGAGTACATTTTGGTAATCTTTAGTTCTACTTTTCTGTTTCAAAAGCAGAATGCAATAAAACTGTTAAAAAACTAACAGAAAATAGACTTACAAAACAGATAGCGATCGAACGCGCGAATTTGCTTTGCCGGTTGCGATCAGTTTCTCGATTCAAAAGCTGCGGACACTCTTTTTCGCTGGTAAATTTATACCACCGAGGACCAAAGTACGCTTAAAACTCTCGAAAGCTCTCGGCTTTTTAGCGGTCGTGTACAAGCCCATTTAAAAGAATAGCTAAATGCGCTCGGATGCCAGGCCCCGATCGTTTTACCTTTCCTCGTTGTTTCGCTCGTCCCCCCCCCCCTTTTATCGCCCTATTAAAGAGAGGAAGGAGGGACGCAAATAACCGAAAGTGGAGCACGGAACAAGATAGAGAAGAGAATTGAGCTTTCGATTCTCATAACTTTCAATTTACGTGAGGAATTTCTGAAGTTAATGCGCCACGGTGTCTTATACGAACGTGCCTTCTAGTTCCTCCCCCCTCTGTCGCCTTCGCTCGTATCGATGGAATATTGAGCAAATCGAATTTCATACTGGGTCTACGGGACTCGTGCTTTTTAGCTAGGCCACGTTTTTTTTTCTTATTCCGCCCGAAGGGATTTTTTTTTATCGGCGTTTGTTTGTCGGAGCTTCTGCGCAAGTTTGCAAGTTTTTTACGCGAATTTGCGAAAGAAACTTTTTTACGAGGAATGTAATTTAGACGGAATTGTACAAGATTTTATCCGGATGATTTTTTGTCACAAAAATGAATTTGTCGGAAAGTTTTTGCTAGTTTTGTGTCAATAATTATGAAATAATAATATTTCTATAAGATTGACAGATTTGAAGATTAATAGTCCTATAATGTACGATAAATTTGTCTATTCAAACAGTTTATGTCGTGGTCAAAAGATATATGCACATTAAGTACACGTATATTCTATGAAGAATTCATGCCGACGGTAGAATTTACAGCTTTATTTGAATTACAAAAATTTGAGATTTTCATATCTTAAATTTTATTTTACAATTGGTACGTATATAAAGATAAATAAAGCGAATTATTTTCAAACTTCTTTATTTGTCAATAACAGATTGGAATAACAGTTTTTAGTTCAGTTCATTTTATTTAAAATAAGAACAATAATTTGTGCTACGTAAAAAATTTGCTGGACTTGAAAAAGGCAGATTTTTTTTACATTCTAATTTTATCAATTTTTTAAACACTATTCCTACCGCTGACCCTTCGACGTAACTACTTGCTGTATCGTCAAAGATTAATTTCTTCCGAAGAGTAAGGGTCCTCTTGCTGAGAATGGTGATAGCTAACCCGGAAGTGAAACCAAATCATAAAGTTCTAGTGATTGTAGATGAGACGACGGTTACCTCTGGGTCCTCCTCCATCGTATCCTGCTGTTCCTGCTGATGCGGGACTAATAAAATTTGATCTACATTGATCAATTTGGTTAAATTTTATCAGTTTTTTTTTTTAAATTTATAAATAATTAGTAAAACATTTGGACATATGTAGAATTAGTGCCAAAATACATTAAATTCAAGGATCTTAAGCTCCCACGTAAATTCATCATTCTGTTCAACGTGTAGGTTACGGTAAAGTAACAAATCTTGAATTACAATATCTAGGGATCAGAAGGGCTTTTAGACTTCTGCCTGGACTCATATTATTTTGATTAAAAATGAACTATCTTTTATTTGTATACTTGTTAGAAATCAAGAGTAATTTAATTCAATTCAGGTGAATTCATGGGACAAAGAAAAATGGGTATACGTGACAAAATTTCTATTACTAAAAACATTGCCATCTAGCATTTTCATGTAAAAAAATAAAGAGCAATAAATGGCATTCCCACGACGCGTCGCGAACGTCTGTTGGAATCCCGATAAATTCCAATAAGCGAAAGTCAGATCGTCGCCGAAACCTCTCCGCCTTGCGCGCTCGGCCATAATCCCCCGTAATACGATGACAAAACATCATTAAAGCATCCCTCCGTGGAGATCCAGCCGCAGAATTTGCAGGGGAAGAGGCCTCGCGCCAGTACAATTCGGCATCAGAAAATCCAATTTGCCATCGGCGAGGCAAACAGCCGCACTCGACCCACATTCGCTCTCGCCCCCCAAAATGCGCTCGTAATCCGTCGCTCGCAGAAATTGAGACTTCCAGGTCCGATCGCTTACCCTCTGCCCAGACGCGGGAAAAGGGGGCGGCCGAGAGACCTGCAGAGGCGTCGAGCGCGCGCGCGCCTCTATCTTCCGTTTCATCTATGCCAGCCATATCGTACGTGCCAAGAAGGCAGTAAGAAAATATAACTCCAGCCGGTATGGGGGTCATTGCAATAATGGAGCACCACACCATGGGGACGGGCGCAGGCGCAACGTCCGCCCGTTGACCTCGATACGGCCTGACCCATATTTCGCTCACCGTGCAGCTTCGACGCCAGGAGCTTTTAGCTATAAAGAGAGGGAGAGAGACAGAGAGAGAGCGAGAGAGAAGTGCGCGACCTGCCGAGGATATGCGACGTAAATGCGTAGCTGGTTTAGCTTCGCCCGGAGCGGCTTTTCCGCTCAACTTCTATCTTCCCCGACTACGCCTGAAGGATAAATAATTCAGGCCCGCCAAATGCCAGCGAGATTATCGTCCTCTAGGCAGAGCTGGATGTGTCGCTTGGATTATGCCTGCGAGAGCATTATTATATTTTATATGGGCCAATGGATGTGCACGCGGCTGGCTTGTTGGTACTGCATTTGTATGACTGAGTTGGGTGCGAATTTCTATTTGAGCCAGTGCTTACTACTAGCTGTCTCATAGCTGTCCAATAATCTTTTCTGGGTGATGATTGCTTTATTCACTTTTCAAGCAAGTTTTCTTGAAGTGTAGTTAGTTTTTACTACGCTACTATCGATTTTTGGGTTTTGGATTTTAATCAACGTTATCTTGCATAAATAGCATAATGAATTTCAAAGAAGATTATGAAACTAATTAACTTATGTTAATTTAAAAACTTTCAGCGAAACGGTAGAAGGAACTATGATAATCTTAGAATGAAATCGTAAGTAGCGGAAGTTATAGTTATTTTTATACTTCTTGAACTAATATACATAATACCTTTTACGCTTCAAATTTCTAAAATTATTTGCAGTTAGGTATTTATAATTCTATTAAACCCTACGGCAGAAACTTTATTTTTTAAATGAAATTTGATTCTGTACAAAATCTTTCGATATTTAAAAGAAAATGCTGACTTTTTTTTTGAATTTCTGCGAAGTTTCTCTTTCGGCGAAAATCATCACGCCAGAAAAAAGTTTGCTAATTACTTACTTTGCCTCAGTTTGACCGCAAACTTGAACCGCTAAAGAGTTCATCAACCAAAAAACTACTGTTCAAGCTTCAAAGATACTTCATGAATGAATTTTTCATCTGAGAATTTTAATCAACGAATGAACTTTAGTAGAAATTTATTGCTAAAAAATAAACTATATCCATGCGTAATAAGTATGGTCTTTAACTTAAAATTAACGTATCCCTGCACAAATGAAACCCCTCTTAATTTTTACTTAGATTTAAGTTTTTTTTCGAAAATTTTCGTTTATTTAAAAATAAAAACAATTATATTTATAAATGAATATCTATTTTGAATGTTTGAAATTAAAAAATCTTTTTCAATTAAAAAAAAAACTACTTTTAAATAAATGTAACATGAATTTCGGTATAAATAACAAAATATTATTTAGGTATTATAATGTCCTTTTAATTAAAGGTAAACACTTTGTAAGGTCCTCAATCTAACTAACCAAAACTAACCTACTCAAACTACCTTAATCTCCAGCTTTGGCGAGCTTGACACTTGCTTCCGACTCCTAAAAACAGACGTTACAAAATCGCTGACGCACGCATGCGTACCAAAGTACGCGGCGATCTCGATGTGTAGGTGCGAAACTGAAGCTGGAAGCCTCGCCCGAAGGCATCCTCTAATTGGAAGACCCTTTTCAAGCGTGGAAGCGTCGTCCGAGCGGCGTATTGTGTAACGGCTAAATGGGTTTAAAAATACACGGCTCTTCCTTTTTCTTGATAAGATTCTAAAGTGTAAACGACTTTTATTCCCTTAAGGAAGTTGAGAGGCGCTGAAAAAGCTGCAGTTTCGTGTAAATTACTTTTAGGGTTACGGCCACTCGGTGTTAAATGAATATTCTTTAAAAAAGGCGATACTCCGTATCAGATTGTCCATTAATTAAAACTTTGTTTTTTATTGATTTTATTAAGGTTTCGCGTAAGTTGAGAATTTATGAAATTTTTAATGCAGATAGGAAACTTGACCTTCTATTCTTTTTTCTGGGAGAAATAACAAAGTGTCTTTTTATAGCTAATTTTAGTTTAAAAGAAAACTCATAAATTCAATTCTAAAATCAGTTGCAACGTAAAGCAATTATCTCATAATCAGTTTCACGTAAAAATTCGCACTTTAAAAGCTAAAAAAAAAAAATCTTATAAAGAAGTGCATTCGAAGGATATAGAAAATCGCGCATTCGATATTCGCAAACTCGAGAAGCGGAAGGAAAAAAGTCCAGTTAGCGCGAAAGAGCCAGCACGCGAGAAACGAAGAGTAGAAGAGAAATGGTGGCCCGTTCGCAAAGTCTCTGCATTATCAGGAAAGTTTGGCTCTTATGAGAAAGTGCTCCCCTTCCGCGCTGTCCGCGACGAAGCTCCGCAGAGCTCCGCCGTTAGTCGCGAATAATACGTTTCCCACACACACACATACACACGCACACACGCACACACACGCGGTAGTGAACTTGAGGATCGAAGGACCACTGCGTCGAGACGGCGACCTTGGCAAGTTCGGCCTCGACGCAGTGCGAATCCAAACGAGAGCGAGGAAGTTTTGAAGATTTTTCGCTCCGCTCGGATATCGCGCGTGTGGTTCCGCTCGGGAATTCGAGCGAAGGTCGAAGGGGCGGAGAAAGAGGGAGTGACGAGGGTCCGCGATGCGTTTGCTTATTACCCCCGGAGTCAACGACCCCAATTTCGCGACGGTAAGGACGGGGAAACCGTCTGCCTGCTTAGTCATCGCTGTGATTGATCTGGGTTGGGAGGTCGCTATTCAATTCATTGCTGTCTGAAGGATTTTAAATTAAACGTAAGCAAAACTCGGGTTCGATATTGACTTGTTCTTCGTCGAGTGACACAAGGATTACGAGATTTACGGAAGTATGGAAACTTGAGATGTCGCGGGAATCGATATTGGCAATGGAAGATTTTAATAGATAGGGAAAGCAATTTAATTTTATTATTAATGGTATATAGTAGTTAGTTAAATTTAAATATAAATTTAAATACTAATATTTATATTCATTTATAAAAAATGTTAAACATTTTTTTGCAGATTTGTAATTTTAAGACTTACAAACTATTGCAAGTTAAACAAAACTATTTTTAATCAGAAATATTTGCTTAAACTTCATAGATTACAACAGTTTCGAATTCTTTGGCAGAAATTTAACTGAATCGATTTCTTTTCAGATATCCAAAAAAGTTTCAAATCAAGACGATGTCGATTCTATTTTGAGGTAACTATGTTATATTTATTCTTGCATTACTAAGTTTTCCAATAAAAACTCAAACATCTGCTATATTGTTACAACTTATTTTAAAAAAATTCCCAGTCACTTTTTTAACAAATCTAAAATTTATGATTGATTAGCTTCTTGAATTTTACGTAGTTTATACTTATAAAGTAAAGAAAGCACAAAGTTACTCTTTGTAGTGTACTTCAATGTTGTAATTCATGTTTACTGTTTAACATCCTCAGTTTGATAAGCACAAATTGAAATGTTAATAGACACTGTTTGTGCGAGCTCATAAGCAATACTGGGACAAGTTTAAACCAGCTTATCTAAAACAAATATTTCCTGTCTGACCATTATGGTTTCAGTTTTTCCTTTAAATCACTGACTTTTTAGCTTTTCTCAAACATTTGAAATAATAACAAAATAGTTATTTTGTTTATTATTTATGCATTAAACATTAAATTAGTTTTTCATTATAAATTAACCCACAATTTTAAAGATTGAATTAAAAACATCAGCTTTAAAATTAAATATTTACAAGGCATAAATAGTATTTTATTATAAACGTTCAATTATACGAAATATGAAAGCATGACATTAATACACATACGATACTTCTGTACTATAGGATCAGAGTGAAGTAAAGCAGATATAGTGCGTTAAAACCGTACATCCGAGTGGTTTTTACTTTTCTAAAAAGATATATGATACTCCGCAAGAAAAAGCGGGTCTTTTATGAAGCAAAAGGAAAGTGTCGAGCCTCGGGCTTGAAGATGAGAACATAGTGGATTAGCGCGTTAGTAAGGTTGTAGAACTAATTACCGCCTTATTATGTTCGCGTTTTACGGCTTGGCGAACACTTTTCTAAGTAGATATGTCTTCTTGGCGACGCGAGAATGCACCGCAGCGAGCGATTTATCTAAATTCAAGTTTAATTTGAATAAGACTCTTTTTCTTTTTCAGACTTTACTTGATTTGAGTTCAATGATCGAGCGAAGATCAAAGGCTTAATAACTTTTTTACTTTATTACACAATATTCTCGAGTAATTAATTTTTGTTTTTATCCGTGGAATTTTAATCGATTAATTGTCATTCGTGGCTTGAAATTTTTGTATTTTTGAAATCGATTCAGTCGTGCAACACCTGTTGCCAAAGAGAAACTTGAAAATAAATCTATTACTTTCATATGGCGCTTTATGAAAACAACTTTCTAAACTTAAAAACTTTGCATTGAAAGTTTAGCGATAAATTTCCGGAATCAACGTTATTTGAAATATAAAATTGTTTAACGTCACTAAAATTTTTACGATAAAAATACTAATTAAACGAATTCTTTCAAGAAATCGTTGTCCCTTCAATAAAACCGATTATTACTTTCAATTTTGAAAATAAATAAAAATGTAATAATTTTTCAAGGTTCTTTCATGTGCGATAAAAACGTTTCAGTTACGTTCAGAATGAAAATATTATATTGTGAAATACGAAATCGATACTACTTCCTGGGAAAATTATTTTTCCACCAAGAACGGAAGAGTCTCTGATTACGAAAACTGTGGAAAATTCTTTTTAAATAAAAAATTGATTTCTGCCGTCGCGTAGAAATTCAAAACCCATTGTTAATTGTACCGAAAACAATGCAGCAGATACTGTTTCTTTACTGTTGATTAAACCAATCAAGTCTAGCCCCGAAAATATAGCATACTTTTTTCACTACCACCAAAGAACGGACAGACAAAGAAAACTCAATTAAACGTCGCCCTCGTCTAGTCGAGATGGCACTCCAAAAAATAGAAAATGAAATTTTTTCCGCTTAGCCTGATATGGATACTTAAATTGACGGTCATCTTTTTTGTAGAGCTTACGCTATAAAAAGCTTCATATTATAACAAATTCATTATTTTCATGGGACAGAAAGAAGCTGTTCATTAAACCGACTTTTCTCTCGGTAATTAATTAATTTTGGCTCGAGTAGCTTCCTACAAATTGTATTCTAAGCTCGTTGCAATTGTTTTTTGTTTGTAACTTTTCAATACGAAACAGCATTTCACTTTGTCAAACTCTGCCAATAAGAGTACTTATACTTACAGTCTTGGTTGAGCAGCTTCGTAAATTCTACCTTTGCAATCGTCTTTTTACGTACGAATGGGCGCGCTAATTAATAGAAGACTCGCTCGATTGAGTAAATGATCGTCGGACACCGCGGGATGTTTGTGTACGCTATCATTCAGCGAAATTTACCAGGAATATCTCACTCCGCCGAAGGGAAATGTAGGTCATGGTAAAAAAAAAAACGCAAGTGCTAATACCACTGCGTAGAGGATGAACTGCGTCTCTAAAAGCGCAACGTACGCATGAGAGGAACCAAATTTACTCTCGATTCAATGACAATATTATATTTGTAGGAGGCTGAAAAATATGTACATTTGATCGTGTTTTGAAGAATCCCCTTTTTGCCATTTCAACTGCGCGACCTTAATCTAATTTTTAAGTAAACATTGCAATATATTTAGAGAGATCCAATATTAAAAGGATTAGTAGATTTATATTTAGTCGACGTTTTAAACGAAAATCGTGTACGTTCACTATTTACTTTTTTATATCTTTATTGTATGAATCCTACGCAATTTTATGATTACAAGTATTTAATTAACAAATAATGAAAATTAATTATGTAATGATTTGATTTGGATTGCAAATATTAGAGATTGACGATAACTGCATGTCAATGTTAAATAAAGAGACCTGATTCAAAGTGGGAAATTATTGTTTACAGTTAATTGCAATTTATAAAGTGCTTTTGATTGATTCTCAAACATCTTTTTTTTTAACAGTAGCAACTAAATAGTGTTTTGGTTGCGTGAAAACCAACTGTTTCAAATTGTACTTTTAGGTCAAAAGTTCTTTAGAAAAAACATAAAAAAGTTAGATAAAAATGAAATTTGAATGGATTTAATCTGTTAAGAAAGCAGACTCGTAAAATAAATCTCAACTCAAAACCGTTACGAGCGCGATTGCAAGTCGTTAAACTCTATTTTTAAGTCACATGCGATCTATGATAATCTTTCGTTTATAATCAGTTCTAGTTTCACGTACAGACCCTTACACTCCCAGAAAATGCACCCCTTTCGCGGCGTTTCCGTACAAGCACATAATTCGCATCTCGGGTCATTGTTTCTTCGCCCTCGAAATCTCAGTGGAACAGGTTTCTATTCTTTTCTGGATTGCTCGCAATTACGAGCCTCCATTAACCTTTCCTTCGTCTTGAGCTTGCAAACAGGACGCGTGTAGTGTAATCGCCGAGAGACGCTCTTGAAAGCGCAAATTACCTGAATTATTCTCAAGGCGAGATTAATTGCTCGAGAACAAATGAAATATTGCCCTTTCCAATAGGTGAAGAGAACTTATTGGGTCTTGCTTGCTCTCAATTTCTTAAAGTACCCACTTGGTTAATTAGACTTAGAATATTTAATATTTCAATGGTTCGTTTTTAGCGCAGTCTCGTCTATCTTTACCTTTAGAGTACCGGTATAATGTCTGTAGACGTCATGACTTTGACCCATTACTTTTAATGCACACGGCGAGAAATAATTATGAAAATTACAATAGTTGTCACCCCCTTTAGGGGTTCATCTTGATACTCCTGAAGGAAAACTACTCATTTTATTTTTTATGACCCATCAAGTAAATGTTATCAATGATGAAAATGTTGAAAATTTTAATTTTAATAAAAATTAATATTATCTTTAATAATATTATACGGCATTATCAATCTTCATTTATCATTGAACTAAATTTATAACTTTATAACAGTAAATCTTACTATCTAATGTGCTTTAGTAGACTAAGTACTAAAAGAATCATTTATTTTTCTTTTAAAAATTGATTGAATAATATTTGTAATAATGACAAAATTTTCGCTTTAATTACAATATATCTTATTCTCAAGTTCAGCTAAAACCAATGAAAGAAAGTCCGTCTATCCACCCGCCGTTTCCTTGAAATTAGTAGTAAATTCAGTTTAGCACTACTCCAACTTCTCTCCCAATCCCCCCACAAAAACTAACAAATGCATTCGCGCCAGACCTCTTTTCCATTCAACTTGCCCGAACAAAGCCACGCATAAAAAGTGAGCAAAACTGTTTTACGTTTTTAGAGCCACTTTTAACGAGACAAAATTCGGCACCACCTCAATACCCCTAATTTATTTTATTAAGTGCTACCTAACAAGCAGTTCCGCAAATATAATATCGACACTTTGCGCCATTAATCATCCAGTGACGTTAATATAACCAGAAGCGTTAATGCGAAAACACGGGATCTAAACAAGCTTTGCGACGTAAAATACACACGTATAACATATCAGTGCCGGCGAGCCTGTGAGCAAATCTCCGGTCCTCGACCATGAACTATATTTTGTCTCCACGGGGCTGAGATATTGTGTCGCATCCTGTATTTTTCGGCTTTATCGATGCCACCGCTGGTACTTCGTTCCTTAAGGAGCGAAGGCGCAACTGTGCTAAGGACAGCGGCAAGGGAGCTCGTTCTTCTTCCTGCGTCTTTCCAATGGAGGATGCGGCAGACATCTCTGATCTAGCGTTTTTTCTCTGTCGGCTGCAGAGGCGCACGGTGTTTCTAGTTCGCGATGTCGCAGCATCACGAGGGAGGCATCTGAGTCTGCATATTAGATTGACACCTTCAGAGAAATCCTTCGATATTTCAGTTTTTACTTTGTAACGTATTGATGAAATAGTAAATTAATTCGCTGGTACATGATTGGATTTATATGCAAAGATTCAAAATCTATCTATATCTATCTATATATAATATTACAGTTCAAATGTCCGTTCGTCCGTTCGTATCTCCGTCCGTCCGGCCAGTCTTCTATATATTATTATATTAGTGAACCGGAAGGGAATAAAAGGTGAACCGGAAGTGGACCGGAAGTGAATAGCAAGTGAACTACAAGTGAACCGGAAGTGAATAGAAAGTGAATTAAAAGTGAACCGGAATTGAAAAAGAGTTCAATTGGATACACGAGCAAGCTTCAGCGAGCGAGTTTTTTGCTAGTAAGAATTTAATTTTCTTGCTCACCTGGCCGAAAGTATGTCCTTCCTTCCCGGCTCAATTTCAGACAAGAAAGAGCGACTATTGCGGCTAGCTGAGCTAACGCCGAGCTCTGATTGGCTGAGGGACTTTCCGGCTCGCTGCGCATGAGCGGCAGCGGCGAGCGCCCGCGCGCACTCATTCCGTCTCACTCACACGTCCGAGCAGTGCTTAACCTCACTTTATTGGAAATTTCATTGTCAATATTAATAATTGCAAATATGAAAAAAAATCATTCTTAAGGAGAAAAAAACCCAACAAAGATGGATCTCAAATCAATATTACTATATTGAAAAAGTTTAAATGTCAAAACCATAGTTGAAATTGTTAAAATCGAAGTTTAAATTTTGTACTATTATACACTAAAAAAAAATTAGTATTTTCAACAAAATATTTCTTTAAGGTAGCTCTATAGTTTTTTTATTTATCCAAGACCATGTTAAAAACTAGTTAAAAATACTCATTAGAACTTACAAAATATACTGAATAAAATTTGAGGTGAGTTACCGTGTAAAAATTAAAAATAATAACATTTAAAGTTGAGGTACTCAACACGTTCTCTTATGAGAACGGTCCTCCCAGAGACAGGAAATAG